>MU868808.1:51612-69214 GCA_036418205.1 Ostertagia ostertagi | reverse complement strand
GCATGCTGGTGAACGTATGGAAGCCTTGATCCAAGTCCCACTTTGGGAACAAGCCGATGTGCTTCCAGCAGGACAGTGCTACAGCCCACGGGGCCAAGCTCGTTCAAGGCAGGTGCGAGCTGCGAGGTGCCCGACTTCGTCGCCGCGAGGAATGGCCTTCTTGCTCCCCTAATCTTAATCACTTGAACTCTCAGTCTGGTTCGTGATTAAGAGCAAGGCATGTCGAGCTCGTCATACGAATCTGCAATCATTGCAAGCAGCATCAAAGGAAGCCTGGGAAGAATTGGATAAGGGATACCTGCGTGCAACGTGTGAAGGTGCAAGAAGAGACTCGAGGCCTGTATTCGTGCAGGTGGAGGACATTTTGAAATCTGGTTGTTGCATGTTTTTGTGTATGATGTTCGCCATGGACGGTCCCAAGCCCGTCTGGGAAAGGAGGAGGGTTGGCCCGCTACCGACGGGCTGTAAAACTAGGTAAGAAACCATGGAGTGTCATTATAGCAATAACGACAAAGCTACCGCATCCGGGGGAGCCGATGCGCCAATACCGAGGAGCCAGGGTATTGGTGGAAAGACATTGACTGGCCAAAAAAAGGAAATCCCACGACTCCTTACACCTAAGTCGAAACTGCGACTTGGATCGTGGAACGTGCGGACCGCCTTTCACTGCGGTCAGAAAGAAATCATCGCAAGGGAGTTGAGCAAGTGCCGGGTTACTGTTGCAGCTTTATCCGAACTGAGGATCAGCGGCTGTGGAACGACAAGAGTGCAGGTTCCTGCTACGGACGATTGGATGACACTGTACTACTCTGGCGGTCAAGAACATCGTGATGGTGTTGGGTTCATGCTCAATAGCCACGCATCAAAATGCGTCGTGTCGTTTCAACCCATCTCGCCGAGAATAGCAGTGATCACTTTGGGCGGAACCGTCAAGTCGCACATAGTGAGCGTATACGCTCCGACGGAACCGAGCGACGACGGTATGAAGGACGAATTCTATATGCAGCTCCAAGACGTGCTGGACAGCATTCCCAGAAGAGATCTCGTTATCGTCACAGGCGATCTGAACGCTAGAACTGGCGCCGACAGAACCGGATGGGAACCTGTGATGGGCCGATTTGGCGTAGGAGAAATGAACAACAATGGTTTGCGGCTGCTTTCGTTTGCCACGTTCAATGATCTGGTCATCGGCAATAGCCTATACCAGCATGCACGAAAGCATCAGCTGACATGGAGAAATCCATCTGGTCACGATTCAGCAGTCCTGGACTATGTACTAATCAATTCTCGATACAGGTCATCGCTAAAGGATGTGCGTGCAATGAGAGGCCCGGATTGCGGATCAGATCACTACCTACTACGAGCAGTCGTGCAGCTCCGCCTACAGTGTGCTAAGCGAGGTAAACGCCAACCGAAAGTAGACTGGGAGCAACTTATGAAGCTGGAGGTGAAGCAAGGCTTCCAAATTGCACTGTCAAATCAGTTTGCTGCGTTCACGGAAGTGGGAACGGTGGACGAGGAAGAACGGCAGACTGCAAAAGTCATTACCGAATGTGCTACACAACTGTGCCCAGTTTTGCGCCGACGGACTAAACCATGGATCTCGGACGAAACATTGCAGTTGGTTGACAAAAGGAGGAAGGTGAAGCTGACGAATGGCACTACGTATCAGCTACTCAGTAAGGAGCTCCGCAAGAGACTAAAAACAGAAAGGGAGGCCTACTGGAACGCAGTAGCGGAGGAGCTCGAAGAATCGGCATCCAAACACGAGTATCGCATGCCGTATCAAATTCTGAGAAGACTGTGCGGCAAAACCAGAGCATGCGGAACCTTCATCAAAGACGCAAGTGGCAAACTCGTGAAGTCAGAGAGGGAACGCTTACAGAGATGGAGAGAGTTCTTCATAGAGCTGTACAGCCACGAACTGCCCACAGAACCGTTTCCAGAGCCAGTACCGATAGAGATGCCACAGGAACCAACACACGAGGCGGCGCCAAGTATGGAGGAAGTGAGGGCGGCGGTGATGTCGCTGAAGAACAGGAAAGCGGCTGGTGTAGACAATGTCACAGCAGAAGCGATTAAGGCAGGAGGAGAAGTATTGGTACAACGGCTCCACCGTCTTATGTGTCGCGTCTGGCAGACGGAGGTTGTTCCTACGACGTGGAAACGCTCCATCATCGTGCCAATACACAAGAAAGGCGACATAACGGAATGCAAGAACTATCGCGGCATATCACTCCTGTCAGTCGTCGGGAAGGTTTTCACAAAGATCATCAACGCAAGACTTCAGCTTCATCGAAGAAGCTTATGCCGACCGGAGCAAGCGGGTTTTTGCCCTGGCCGTGGGTGCAGTGACCAGATCTTCGCGCTGAGGCAACTACTGGAAGAACGTATTCGTTGCGGCAAAAGGGTTGTGGTTGTTTTCATAGATTTCAGAGCTGCATTCGATAGCGTCCACTGGCCAGCGCTATGGAAAGCCCTAGAGTGTGAACATGTTCCGGACAAAATTGTGAGGCTGTTGCGGGAGGCGTACAATGGAACTGTCAGCTGTATCCGCGTCAAGGATGACGTCTCTGAAGAATTTCCTGTAAGTGCTGGTGTTCGTCAGGGTGACGTGATCTCCCCTACGTTGTTCAACGTGGTAATGGACGCTGTCATGAGGAAAACTTTCAACGGAAGGCAAGGCGTGCAGTACGGTGAAGGCGGCTTTCTCACTGACCTGATGTTTGCCGACGACAGCGCAATTTTCGCCGAAACTGACGAGGAAGCGACTAACATCATGTGCTCACTGTCAGAGATTGCCCAGTCGTATGGCCTCAAAATAAACGCGGAAAAGACCAAGGTGATGACCTCGGATGGATCGCCCGCGTCCGTGCGACTGGGTAGCGTCGCCTTGGAGCAAGTGAGTAATTTCAAGTACCTTGGATCGGTCGTTCAAGAAAGGAAAGTGGTTGCCGAGGCTGAGGTCCGCAGCAGGATTGGTCATGCGTCTAAGACATTTGCAGCGTTAAAGTGGTGTCTCTGGAAGAAGAGTAACATATCACTGAAAACCAAAATTCGCATGTTCCGGACGCTGGTGCTCCCTGTGCTACTATATGGGTCTGAGACATGGACGTTGCTCAAGTCGGATCTCTCTCATCTCGAGGTGTTTCAAATGCGTTGTCTCCGCCATATGCTCGGGATCAGGCTTCGTGACCATGTCACGAACAACGCCATCAGGGAGAAGTTTGAAGATCAACCCACAATCGAGGAACAATTGAAACTGCGACGGCTACGATGGTTCGGTCACCTGTGCAGGATGGGTCACGACAGAATACCTAATATGCTCCTGTGGAGAAGACGCCCTGCGCAGTGGAAAGTTCAGAGGACGGCTCCAAAAAAGACTTGGTTGAAGCAAGTTGAGGAAGACCTTAGGGCTCTGAGGTGCAGTGTTGAGCATGCTAGATGTATTGCTGCTAATCGACCAGAATGGAGACACTTCATTCAGGGCGTTCGTACTCCAATGGCACCCACAGCAGTGTACTGGTTGAGAGGCCGGCCCCCACCACCAGACGCAAGCTAAGGGATAAGTAAGTAAGTAAGTAGACACCGGATGATGCTCCTATGGTCAAGGAGTTCGACATACTGCAACGACAACAAATTTGCCAACTGAGGGGGACCGTTTACTTGATAGATTGCCAAGATGCGGACAAAAAGTGTGTGGGGAATTAAAAAGCCTCTTTGCAAGCGTTTGGATGAGCACCGAAGGGCGTTGCAAAACCCAACCTCCTATTCTAACATCAGCTTCTCCAAGTACCGCACCAAAAACACGCGAATGGAGAACCCCCACGTTGACCATTTAGGCTATTACACCGCTCCATAGAAAACCCGGTGGAAAGGAAACTATTGGAGGGAAACAAGAAAAATATCAACCGAAACAAATTAGAAGGAACGAATTACGGGACGCTTTACAACTGCTAAACAAACTACGTGTCCAATGCCACGTAATTATTAATATCACTTGCAATGATCGTCACAGTTCGTCCGCTACTATTTAAGCAGAGGGTGAAGGGTAAGTCATCTTTTTTGCGCTCACAGACGGTACGGCTCCCGTAAGGGCAGCTTTCGACTTGACAGTGGCAAACACATGTAGGTATTTATGTGGGTTTGGGGAAACCACCTAATTACTGATACCAGCTATAACCAGTTTATTTCGGGCCTGACGAAGGTCATACACCGAAATATCGCGTAGGATTTCAAAGAAATTCTTTCCAACTTGCTTTTTGGCTTTTGGAATTTTGGAATTCTTTCGAATACTTAAAAATTTTGTGAACTTTTGGAATTCTTTTGAAATAAAATTTTGGTGCCTCTTTGTGTTATACAACATTAACAGTGGTAATTAGGATTGCCAAGGCAATTGAGTACGAGTGCAAACTGAACACATCATCATAAGGTAAGAGCGAGTCCGCTTGTCGCCATACCCTTTTTTGTCATTGACCCGGATGAGCTGGACACAATTGAGATGAATCAAGTCCACGACCACGGTAGCAAGATTCAGTTTGAAAATTCCTAATCAAGTTAAAGATAAGTCCGGTTCCTCAAAACTACTAAAGACATAGAATTTGGTCTAACTATAAGGTTGAGACACAACTCGATGGAAACGGAAGAGAACTTTTTGAGACTAAAAGGAGTTTGAAACCGAAAAAGGGTCGATTGTTGCAGAATGAATGGAGCTCCTCGCACCAGAATAAGACAGCCTTCAGAATGAAAGAGGGGAAACAAAACACAAGATGGTTTGTCAGTGTTCGTATATAAATCCAGACGGCCGTGCAAAGACTAAGACTCTGCAGGGATGAGGTCAAATAGCTTTAAAGAAGATGGGCCAGCTCAAGCCAAAAGCTCGGTTTTAGGCTAGATTTGGAGGAAAAACAGTGCGAGTGTATGACTGATTGATGAAACGGTCTTCTATGACGAATGTGTGACTCGAAATAGATAGGACCTAGTTCGAAGCCCGCTACTCAGTTCCTGAACAGACAAAATAATGACTGGGAAAATTAGACCAGTATTAGTGGGACATGTGATAAAGGCGGCCACCAAAATGACAGAAGCGTTAAAGGACGAATTCACGATGAAAAAGCAACCCATTTCAAATTAACCTATGGTGAGTGGTACACGAAAGAAGGAAAAACCATGAGAAACGGCCCAGAACCCGAGAAATGGGACCCCTTCCTTGCCCGTTGATTTGCGCATTGATGCGACTCTCATCGCTGTGCCCTCTTCACTACGCTCTCTCTGCTATCACGTATAGACCTGCGGCGAGTGATCAGATGATCGGTGGGCGTGCATCGGCCAACCGCGCCAATTGAGCCTTAATAGGTCGCCGAGGTCAACTTTTCGGTGCCAATTGCGCGTCAGTTCGCACCTCAGGAGGTCCGCGGGTCCCTCAACTAGGTGAATTACTCTTCTTCGACCTTCATTCTAATCGTGAATTCCTCCTTAAGGCTGACTGGCATATCGAACGAAGTTTAATACAAGAAATCGTCAGTCAGTGCGCCAGACAACTCCCGAAGGGTGAACTGTAAAGTTGTTGAGTTTCTTGACGACAGTTTTTTTTATCTACACGGTGGGCCAAAACATGGTAATCAAGGTACTGCACAGGTACTATAAGATGCATTATTCAAAACGAAATAAGCCTAGTAAAGCAACAAACTTCAAAAATGTATTGGCCACCCGTACCACAAAGAAATCCAGGTCGGAATTAAAATGTGTTACTTGTGCGTTTACAGAGGCCTACGGATGAAGAGGGACGACGCGCACGGCGGCAAGCAGAAGAGACATTGAAATAATGCCAGGTTTTCTGCCGCATCTTCCTCCAAGGATCAAAGTTGTTTGGGGCTTGCTTCTGCTTCCAGGTACCATACAGAAAACGC
Source organism: Ostertagia ostertagi (assembly GCA_036418205.1). Classification (NCBI taxonomy): domain Eukaryota; kingdom Metazoa; phylum Nematoda; class Chromadorea; order Rhabditida; family Trichostrongylidae; genus Ostertagia; species Ostertagia ostertagi. The sequence goes on along the minus strand of MU868808.1, from coordinate 63,305 downwards.
GGCCGAGTTGCATGGGAATCCTAGGTAATATTCTTCAAAGTCTACGTACTCGGAAACCCCTCTCTACAAAATTTTGGCTCTACTGTCCAGTGCTCTAGCCTTCTGAGAAGTCTATAACAAGACGCTCAAGTGGCTTTCTGTAAATGATAGACATAGGGTCCTTAGTGTCCATGTGGGTTTTCACATCAACTTTTTAATTTTGAGAAGAGGAGAGGGGGTTGTACTAGATATTTGTCCTGGTGATAACTGTAACCCTCGAATCTCCACCTCCATATGAGGCGGTTCTTACTGGAGCTTTCACCTTTTGCTCATCCAGGCTTCTTGTACGTTGAGCTGTCGGCAGATGTAGCTGGCAAGAACCTTTTGTCGCTTCAGTTTGCCGACTCTCATAGTGTGATTTTGACTATTCCGAAAAAACTTCATTGTTCAAAAAACAAAACACTTTGTGCCCTATATCACTGCACACAATAAAGTTGACCGTGCACTCGCGCTTACAATGATTTTGGCTTAACCTGTAGAAATGGAGTGAGACTTGGACCAACTCACCTTCGCTGCTTTCGGTTGAATTCCGTAAATTAGGCGGTGTGCCTTGTTCAGGATTGGTTGAATTCCGTAAATTAGGCGGTGTGCCTTGTTCAGGATTATTGGTAGTGCCCTGCTCTCCTGGTCGGGTGTTATTCGTTTGCGTAGCTGTACTTGTTCTGATTATGGTGCTGGTTGTGAAATGTGATGAAGAACCAGTAGAGTTGGCAATAATCGGAGTGGTGGCTTCGGCGCCGTAGACGTTGATAGATCGGGAAGTCGTCGGATTTGTCGGAGTGCCTTTAGTGATTACTGTAGGGCTTGATTTCGTCGCGGTTGAGTAACTGAAAGACGAGGATATGTGAAAAGACAAAGTCCAAGAAGCTGTAAGCTGCAAAATCTTCAGCTTCCCTTTACATGTGAAACAAGTTCATCACCACCTGCGTCAAATAAAAAATTGAGAATCATTGATTGCTAAAAATCTTACTTGCTATTCGGCCACACAAAACAATGTGGTCGCCCAGAATTTTGCACAGAATATGTTGAGCGATTCTCAGATGCAAGACCGATGAAGTAGTCTAAAAATTAAGAATGAGACAGAATTCCGCGTTCCATCGCTCTGTTTACAGTGGTTGAGGACCCAATTTCGAAGCGTATTGTACTGTACAGCACTAGCAACCAATTCGATCTCCATCATTTAAAACAAACGGACGACCACGTTGATTTGCCCTATCTGTGCACCGAAAATTACCGAAACAACGTATAAGGAACAATACGGTGCGACACCATTGAAAGTGAGCTCTGAGGTTTCCCATTCAATGCGTTTTGGAAAAGAAACTGAAATGTTGTAAACAGAAAATAACACCGATACACAGACTTACTTCGCAACAATAGGCGTCAGATGGGAACATAACTCATAAAAAACAGCTGCGAACCTTTATAAGATGCAGAGTGATAGAGGTAGAGCGGCACTTTGGCTCCACAGTATCCTTCGGTCGTTGCACAATATATCACACCAATGTCCATATTGGAATAACCCGGAAAGCTCGCTACATCATCTGGACGCAGCATCACTACCATCTCTAAAGCATTTTTACGTTACCGTAAAGTCCATTTTGCCTCTTCCTCTGAACAGACACTCATTCCACAAGAAAACTCTCTCGGACATGATCAGGCGATTTATCGTTAACAGACATACCTTCTGCCAATGTTCGAACCCATACACGTGCTTGATGTTACAACTTCCTAGTCGCTGAGCTGGGAAACTCATATTTGAGGTACGTAATTAAGGACTACGCTACCTATACAGCTTGTTCAAAAGCATCAAATCTTCCAGCTTGACGATTCTACTCGCCATACAAAACTTATGCCTCCATATCCTCGAATTCTGAAGTAAGCGTGGATCCCACAAAAAGCTTATTTCAGAATTGGAAAAAATGTAGATGAGATTCAGAAGGCTGGTATACTTGGTGTTTACAGATCCCTGATTTATACCCTCCTACAGCATTCGACTCAGACAACTCGAATTGAAAACCTTCCACTATGGGCGTATTTTTGCTGAATAGTTTTAGCCTTCAATGAGGGCAGGGATAGCCGAGTGGTTAAGAGGTTAGACTCATGTCTGCACCTCTGAAAACCGCGAGTTCGATCCCTGCCGAGGTTAACCATGCCTTGCAAAAATTGCAAAAATGGTTCTAGTACCAGCGTCAGGCCCAGGTTGACAGGCCGGCTGATGAAGACCCCGTCACAACAAATGTCTAAAGACGAAAAAGGAGTAGCGACGACTGGCAAAGACAGCTGACCCTGCGACTGCGCGGGACTAACGCTAACATGTTCAACTCCATTAAGCTTTCAGAACTTTGAGCCTTCATCTTATATGTAGAAGGCTTTGTTTCAATATTTTTCACCACCGCACCTATTTGCAGCTTTTCAAGCCTCAGGAGAAACCGTCTGCCCATAGACCCATTACGTAAAGATACAACTTCTACTTCCATAAGGGCTCTTTCTAGGATAGATCTTTTGAAGATGTTTGGAATTTCCGATTTTCACTCACGTGTTACAGCGGGTATGTGACGTTTGATCAAGATTTTACACCTTCGCGACCTCGCCCTTCCTCGCCCATAGCAAGTCCTGTGGATGACCTGACCAAATTGCATAGCGCTGCAATATCCCTTCCTTCAATCAAAGTACCATCAAAGCAAACAGATGATAAAGGAAGAACTAATCAGAGAGCATGAATCACAAGATATTGAGGTTATTCCAATATTAGCTCTCCTGGAGCGGTCAACGATGTGTCCACTGTGACACGACAACCTATCTATGCAAAGAGTATCCAAACACGAATAACTATTTGCTAAAATAGAGTCCTAATAGAGTCCTAATATTTCTTTGTTGACTGTTTCTTCGTGAAATAGTTTGGATCTTCGAACGTTTTTCCGCCCATTTCCAAAATCAATTTTCAAATTATTCAAACTCATCAATAACATCACTACAAAGAGAAGTATCATTAAATATGATGTTGAAAGAACGGACTTCCTAGGCAAGAATCGCGAAGCTTTTGTTCATTCATGTGGTGAAAAGTGCTATACAAATAGCCAGAAAACTACTAGTTGGTAGGCAAGAGGGCTACTGTACAAGATGTTCGCAGCTCAGTGTTGTAGCTCAGTTACTAAACTTTAAGCACGGTTGGAAGTGCGAGATGGGGCTGCACAACTGTGGGAGAGGAGTCGGCTGCACCCACTCGTCGACTTCTCTGAACGTTTCATCCTCATCTGGACATTTAGGAAGCCCATCTCATCACATCTGAAGTTATACGACAACAATCAGATTTAGAAGAGGCCTGTTGAACAGTTCCATGCAGATTTACTTCGATGAACACCCTCAGTTATTGTTTGTCAGTGTCCGTTATCCGATCTTCACCCTATTCTTCCTCTAAGCCTTCACCATCGCGAGAATGACGTTTTGAATCACAATTGCACACCGTGTATTTTGTGGATTCGGGACCAAATGCTCAGTTGACATCCCAACTTGCTCCCACACTTTTCCAACCAAATTTGCGGTGAACAAGAAACTCGTGCAAAACAACCTGTTATGTTTATTAAAGGCTCAAAAGGGGAAAACTGTCCGGGGTTGAAGTAATAGTAGATTACAACGGAGCGAGGAACGCGCTTTCAGCAGACTCTCGAAAGTCAGAATTATAATTGAAGCATTCAACAGTGAGAAAAAATCAAAAATCACAAAACTTTCCGAAAGCCCAATATTCATTCAGCTCACTTTCTTCCATCGAAGCTGTTTTCACTCATCTTACTTCATTTTTCATATGATGCATGTGAAAAGGGAATACCTTTGTGTCCGTAAACGCACAGTGGTTTAAGTTTTACGTAAATTTATTGAAAGCACCCATGGATTCACGCCTGTTGCGATAAATTCCCGTTTTTGTCATCTTCATCAGAAATATTAGTTTATTTCAATATTTGATTGATCACAATGACATCGACCAGGTCATCAGGCAGCGCAATGCAATATGCTAAGTGCCCACAGGCACTCTGCATAGGTGCGACAGCAAGGTTGCATAGGCAGGTGGAAATCTTGATCAATCCGTCCTACTCCCGTTACATTAGCTGTTAACTGGCCGATCTCTTTATCAACCCCCTTTGCAATACTACAGTTGCAGCCACCTTCTTCTATGATCTCCGACGCAGAAGCGCTTGTCTACTGTCACGTAGCTATGCAGGAGCTCTGACGATTGTATTTTGTTCTTTTCCTATTGATCTTTCTATCCGCTCCTCTTATTTCCTGTTACCTCCCCATCCAATTTTCCAAACAGTTTGGGTATAAGACTGAGCCTGTTAGCCGCTGTGAAGTGCTGTTGACAGATATTTATTTATTTTTACGTCGATGGTTGCGCTACTCACAATACAATCACTTTTGTGTTGCGGGTTCTGCCACATGCTCCTGCACTACAGGGTGGGGCAAAATTACTGGTGCACCTATACGTTTTGAATTTTTTAACACTTCTTGGAGATTTTCCTGTTTCACTCGCTTGTGATATGTTGCCTGGAGGTTGCGTAATTCCTACGTACTCGAATACAAAATGGTCCGTCGTTCTGACCTACGGAGCGCGATCATCAAACTTCACAACGACGGCAAGCAAACAAGAGAAATTGTGAAGATCCTTTCCGTACCTCGAAGGACGGTTCAGAATACAGTACGACGCTATAAAGAACTGAAGACGCCAAAGGAAAAGGACGTAAGAGGACGTCCCACAACAGCTACGAGTCGGAGAAATGTGAGGCTCGTCAGAGAAAGAATTCGAAGGAACGCCAGGAGATCGATGCGCCAGATGGCGAAAGACGTTGGAGTAAGCGCGAGGTCAATGAGGAGGATTGTCAGAAGTAAGCTAAGGAAGTTCTGCCCTATCGCTTGCAGAAATGCCAACTCCTGACGGACATTATGAAGAAAAGGAGATTGGAGAGATGCAAGAAGTTGCTGCAGCGATTCACGGTGGCACGCGCCCGAGACATCGTTTTCAGTGATGAAAAGATTTTTACTCTGAATCCAGCCTTCAACTCCCAAAATGAGAGGATTATTGCAGGATCACTTGCTGATGCTACCACCAAGGCAAGACTCCAGGAAAGAGCGAAACACCCCCAGTCCATTCTTGTTTGGGGAGGAGTCACCTCTACGGGGAAGACCCCACTTGTTTTCGTTGAAGCTGGTGTAAAAATCAACGCAGAGGTTTACAAAAATATCCTGGAGGAAGTTCTCAAGCCGTGGGCCAACTCCCATTTCGGAGAAGCCTACTGGTGCTTCCAGCAGGATTCTGCTCCAGCACACAAAGCAAAGATGGTCCAGGAGTGGTGCGCCGAGCACCTGCCCGACTTCATCAGACACGACGAATGGCCCTCCAGTTCTCCTGATCTAAACCCGATGGATTACTCTGTGTGGTCCATCTTGGAGAGCAAAGCGTGTTCTACCAGACATCCAAACTTGGACTCTCTTAAGGCGGCGCTTTCAAAATCTTGGGACGAAATCGATGACCAGTACCTGCGTGCCACATGCGAAGCATTTGTCGAACGTCTGAAGGACTGTGTGAAGGCTAAAGGAGATCATTTTGAGAAGCATTAACATTTTTTGTATTGTCATGTTTGTAGTAAATAATATTGATAAGAATTGATTTGTGAGAATTACTGTCAAAATGCCATTGAAATAGTGCACCAGTCATTTTGCTCCACGACCTGTGGTCCTTTTTCTTGCGTATGTGGGCTGTGTTCGTCACACCATGGCGCCTCTTTTTTTAGCTTAGTTTAGTTTGTAGTTTCATGAGTAGTAGGATCAACAGCTAGCCTAGAAAACCCTACTGCCACTTCGAAATCTGGTTTCGAAGCCCGAGGTTCGCATTTTGCTAAGAGAGGCAAGTAGTCGGGCTCCGCCTCGGTAGAGCTGCGGTGGTTGTGTTGACCGGGCTGACCCTAGTTTCCCGTTTTTTTTATGTTTCCATTTCTCCACTACACGATACACGGTAATGGCCTGCGGTTGAAGTTGCTAAATTACAGACGTCTAGATGTATTTCTTTATCAGCCAATTAAAAGGGGAAAGCTCGCTCTCAGTTAAAACCAGCCACGGGATTGAAGAGGAGACCTTTCAAGAAGCTGAGGTGGAGTGGCTAAAAAAAAGAAAGCAAGCGAAAACTCCGCTACGTCCCCGCCCCAAATAAGGACGTCATTTATTAGCTTCCATCACCTGGATGGAGAAGGGCGTGTTGGACGAGTTTCACGAACCTAGCGACAGTTGCTCCAGTGCCAATGACACTGGAATTGCAATGCAACCGCCGCCGCAATTGCGGGCGCGCATTTCTCAAAACGACACGTGGCAGTCGACCTCGGGTGGGGCTTGCGGACGAAGGTGTGGATTGCGGGTTGAGCGAGCTTTAGCGCCTTTGTCGCGCACTTTCAAGCCGCAAAAGGGGCGCGACATCAACGCTTTTGGCCTGTTTACTACGCTAGGAGATGGAAACAGGTGAACACCTGATCACGGAGCGTGCCTTTATAGCATTCGCTCCTTTCTTAGTGTACCCTGAGCAAGGCAAATATTTTTTCTAAACTATATAATAACACTTTCATGGATCATCCTTGTCGACCAAGTCATTTCCCTACCTTGTCATGCTCTTTTGACTATTACGTGTTCCCTCTTACGCGTTTCCATAGGGCAGTGCACGGGTACTTGTTGCACGGCTCTCAGCCTAGGACGTGACTCGTTTTATTCTGTGTTGTAGTAACACTGTTGTATTTACCGACGGCGCACCTTGAGTGCGTGACAAATAAATAAATGAGCAAAAACATCCAAGAAATCGTTATCGCCAACCATTCATCTTAGTTACAGATGATATCTTATTAATTGCAAACTTTGCTCCTAGTATCACGAGTCATTATCAAAGGGATTTTCAGCGTCATCTTCAAGTGAAGTTGCAAAGTATTTCACATAGGACACTTCATATGAACACATATACTCTATCGAGAATTACAAAGTCAGACGGAAGAAAATGCTTGTTATTTCAAGGAGAAAAACACTCACTATCTCTTTCACTCATGTATGCTGTTAAACTTGTCAAGCAATCCGCAGGGCAACTGCTACTATCAGGGAAAAGGACAGCAGCATCTACGGGCAGGGAATAGTTGAGTAAATCCACTGACAATCCATCCACAGCACTTTTCGTAGATAAAAATACATGTTTCGCAATACCTTAAAAACGATTTTGATGAATGTTGACCATGGTATCTAATGTAAACGAAAATGAATAAGAAGAAATCCTATCGGAGTAACATAACTCTAACCGTTCTTGGAATCTACACCGTAGAATTGGACCAGCGGGCTTAGCCTTAGCTTGAAATCTGAAAGTCATTTGTGTGATCAAAAAAAAAACAAAAGAAGGGGGAAGAAGACAAGCTTCAATTAAAAAAAACACGAAACTGAATTACTTAAATTAAATACTCAGGGCTTTACTAGCATAAAAAGCTATGTTCATTACATTAGTGATTGATATATTCATGTAATTAAGATAGTTTGTTAAACTTCATAATGCACCGCTAAAGCCTTAATTTGAGTGAGCGACATAAACTAATCTTATCGAAGAACAGATTTATGCATGAATTCTTCCTGGAAAAAGGCAAACGTTGAACAATGGCTACACTGGCGTCGTTCCCTGGCGGACGTATCAAATACCATTGGCAATTCCAGCCACCCAAAACATAATTGCAACATTCGCATTTCAACTTTATTAAGGAGAACAGCTTATAAATTTCAACTAAAACTTGCACAGAGATTGCAGCCCCCAAATGCTTGATTTCAATGGAAGGAATGAACTTTCCGAAAACATTTGATGAACAAGCCTCACCTTTCTCCTTAACTCTGCATTCTGACGAAATATGTCTTAAATGACAATAATATCAGTAGTAATACAGACAATGCTCGTTGGCCCGTTATGCCAACATACATCAGAGGTAAAGATCGAGCTGAAGTGAATCCAAAATGAATATTCACCATGAAGACGTGTTCCGCTGCCTCTACCAGCTGTAGTCATGACAGCCCACTGGCACGTCAGAATTTGGAAGACAATAGGACGGGAAGCTGCTTCCATTCTGAGCAAAAATATTTTTCCTAGTTTGAAGATCATTCGAACTTATACAGGTAGAAAACTCACAGTTTATAATGTCACCTGAAAATCGTACGGAATATGAAATCGTCCAGTACTGTTTGCCGTACCTAAAAAGTTAGAAATGTCAACTGCAAGATCTGATGGCAAGAGTCAGGCTGGCGATGAACTTGGATTGCCTGCACATGTGAAAGTGGGTGTTTTTTATGACGAAAAAGGCAGTACATGAGGCTTCAATAAAGCTGAGAGTAAATAGGCGTTTTTTTTTGGGAAAAAGTTGATTTGATTGATCAGAACTATGTAAAGGAAGTTGGTTATTTAAGAAAATAACATAGCGGGAAGCAACCATCAAGTTAATTGTAAAGAACAGAACATTTATCGTATAACTTCGTGGTTCCGCACATCACTAATTTGAAACAATAGAGTCAAGACAAATTTCCGAATCATTCATATTTCGGGTTTTGAGTATATGCGTTAGTATAGCCATAGCACTCGCCGTACTCTCTCGCTAACTCACAGTTGCAGAAATCGATTAGTGCCAAAGGTTTGAGTTTCTATATTGTCCATGAGGAGCTCGCTCTCGAACGAAGGATTGCTCATATACACTGCCTCTGTGAGCTAGGAGCGCATACTGGTGGCAATGGTCTGCTATGCTCGTGATATGTCCTAGGGTATGGCTCCTACAGAAACAACTGTCAACTTATCTGTGTGTTATTAGTCTCTCGCAGTAGTATTTCTCGTCCTAGCGCGTCACGTACTATTTCTTGAGATTTTTCGCAGCAAGCATTTGAAGGGATCTCCATCTTTCTCTAAATTTTTTCGCAATTGCCCGTGCCGTTATTGTTGAAAACGGAAGTACTTGAAATGCTTAGCTCTCTTTGCATGAATGCAGAGGCAATTTCGATTTCATTCAACAGCAATTCAATTAGATAGTTCAACGCGGAGTTTGGGGAAAGATTAGAAATGGATTGACTCTCCGCGATCAGTACGTAGTCCTGAGGGTCGTGAAGCTGCCCTGACCAGCTACTTGGCAAGCAGCCTTAGGATCTTACTTTTGCGTACAGCGCTACCTTGCAGTTTCTTCTCACATGGGCTTTCAGTTGATTCCGCGAGCTGAAGCGCTTCTCACAATTGTCACACACAAATTGAGGTTCATCCTCGTGACCACGAAGATGATCCTAGAAATGTTAAATATTATCAAACCATATGTTGTTATACGACGGGTCTGTGATGGACTCAGAAAGCTCTAAAAGGATATTTCTTACATGTTTCCCTCAATATTTCGGACCATATTTACTTGGGTTGTATCCGCACATTGGTGGCGAAAAAGCAAACGAAGAGTTCGCCCACTGACCGCAAAATGAAAGGCGTGTTTGTAGAAGGCTGGACATTGAGGACAAGTGAACACGACTCGCTCGCAATGCGTTCGGTCGATGTGACGGACCATATTCGAACGTCTATTGAATGATTTGAAACAATGCTAAAAAAGTCTCCGATAAGAAAAGAAAATCATATCCATAAGACTGATTTCTACCTTACAAACAAAGTATTCAGTGTCGCCCAAAAGAGACGCCATTGTTTTGCGCCTTCGCTTGGAAGTATGCGGTGTTTCATTTTGCTCCATATAAGGTAAAGGAATCACCCTCTTGTGCTGCATATCCTGAAGTTCTGGAACTTTCTCTGGATCCACTTCAGTTACTATGGTGAGCCTGATCGAGTTAGAATTCACTTACAAATTGCTTACGAATCCATCGGCTTACAAGATCAACGAGTGATCAAACCTATTCACTGGAGCTTTCAAAATGAAATCAAATCCAGAACTTAAGTTGCACCTTAGGTAGTGTACATCCAGCGTCCTCATCGGCTTCCGATGATGTGTCAGATAGTGGTACGATACGAGGTGTCTCAAAGTCAACCCTAGAAACCCTAGAAGCAGTCAAAAGTACGTAAATTGAAAAAAAAAACTAAAAAGGTCCCATTGGGACACAGGAGCACATTAAAGAAAATTGATTTCACGATGATAACATCATCATGAAAAGTCAAAATAATAAAAATAGGCGACTTCTTCAGCGCTTTGGATAGCCACGACGTATAGATATTAACGCTCATAGACCACTACCTTACGACCACGACATTTTCACTTAAGGGTGCGGGATGATGCGTATTTCGCAACAAACAGTACGCCTTAGCGGCCCTATAAGACCCTTCCCGCGAAACTCGCGCAGCTGCCCTCTCACAACCTCGCCGTCTGACTCCAGCCGTTTAGCAGAGAGAGCGTTAGCGTCGAAGAGGGCTTCATCGATGAAAGTTGGGCACTATTGCACTATTACAACCCCAGTAGGGGTGAGATGGGTCAAAAATAATTTTCGCTGAAACTTCGGCTATGGGGGTTATCGAGGGATCACGAATATGATATTCATTTTTGGCGCTGGCGCCAATTTGGCGCCATTTGGCGCCAGGTGGCGCCACGACTGATTCCCACTAAATTCGCTGTAAACTTCTGTATAGGGGTTATTTGGGGTCCTGATTACGAATATGACATTCGTTTTTGTTGTTAGCGCTATTCGGCGCCTATTTCCTGCTCGTCTGCGCCCTCGCACTAATTAGATCGCAATCAGGACTAAGCCTTTGAATAGTGGAGGGCTCCAAAGTGAGTAGGCCACTCCCCTGTGGTCTAACACACTCCAACTTTTGCCACACGGTGCGTGGTTTACCCACTCCGGAGTTTCACTCCCCTCCCCTAAGCTTAGTCCTAGGCGCCATAGGTGAGAAAGCTTAGAAAAGCAGAAAATATGCGTTAAACAGCACGAATGTCAAAAACCAGTGTCATATTCGTGATCAGGGCCCCAAATAACCCCTATACAGAAGTTTACAGCGAATTTGGTGATAATCAGTGTGGCGCCAGCTGGCGCCAAATGGCGCCAATTTGGCGCCAGCGCCAAAAATGGATGTCATATTCGTGATCAGGACCCTCGATAACCCCCATAGCAAAAGTTTCAGCGAAAATTATTTTTTGACCCATCTCGGCCCCCACTGGGGTTGTAATAATGCAATAGTGCCGAAAGTTGCATTCAATGAGAAACCAAGGCAGAGAAGGGGTTCCATTTCTCGGGGTGTGGGTCGTTTCCCATGGTATTTCTTAGTACCTGGACGGCTGACCACCTTTAACTTGGTTTTCAGGGCTGCATTTTCATCATGAATCCCGCTTACAACAAAGACATTCCTTCAGTTTCTGGTTACGATCTGGTTACGGTGCGCTGGTATCAATGAATTAGAAGGAAAAACGATTTTTTTTCTCAGCGAGATACTTTTGACGATAAGCAAGAATATTGATACCTATACTCCTCTCCGACAGTTATCGATCGGTGGTTGAGACGTGAAGAGAATGCTTGGAATAGTGTCGGACTAAGAACACTAGCCAGTAGGTTCAACATGGTGCGTTGTACGACTAAAGGTGCTTGATCCAACATGAAGCGATGAATACTTCCACACCTAACACAAAAATTTCGTTCACATATTT
>MU868808.1:0-51512 GCA_036418205.1 Ostertagia ostertagi | reverse complement strand
GATTTGTCTGGCCAACCTTATCAGCTGTTTTCTTCGCTTATGATAAAGTGAAAGTTTTGTAGATTGGTGGAGCAGATCCACTGAATTTCGGTGTGATGATCAGAGTGATGATGAAGATTTAGAACAATTGCATTTGATGCCGATAATGTCATCTATGTGCCAGTCGAAAAAGTATGCTTAATTTTTTTCTATCAATGCTTATTTTGGCTCGTTATTTTGACGCGCCGTCCAAAATCTCCACCCTCAATTGATCGGAAATTACTTTGTACACGTGGCTCGCAGCAAAATGAAGTTTCAGCTTTAAAAGACGCGCATATGATGCCCATTGACAACAAGAGCTACTGCTTCCAGAAATGCAGCGGAGCAGCTAGTGTGATTCTGCTAGTTGTGATGAATGGTTTGTTAAGCGTTTGTTTGGACAAGTAATTAAATTGGATTTCGGAGCATCCAAACTTACTGGTATTTTTCTGCCGCATCTCCTTGTAGTACGCATTGAAAAAACAGTGTTATCAAAATGGAGCAGTGCTTGTTCTAGATGCATGGCCATCAGTAGTAATGAATTAGAAGAAAATTTGGGTAGTGCGATTGCCTGTATGCGTTTCAACTTTAGGCTTTCTCATAAAATGTGGTTTATGAAATGCCTGCATCGAAATGCTTCCATTCGCTTCCGCTCATACGCAGTTAGTGCGTATTCTCTTCCATCATGTGTTGCCTTGTATTAGTTTCGCATGGTTGGTTAGAATCTTCATTTTTCTCTCGGTATAATATTCAGCTTTGTCGGCGATAAGTTATTGTGTCTCCTCTCTTGCACGTGAGGAATGTTCTATCTTGCCTGTAATCGTCAGGGCCCCTAGCCTATCCAGCATTCTTGTTTCGCAAGGACCCTGTTACCTCTTAGCGATTTAAAAACGAGGGAGTTATGTGTGCGTTAGAATTACTGCTAAATTGCTTACTGTTGAGAGTTTGTAAATTGTGTGTGATGGCTTCTTCAATTATGATTTGTTCGTTCATGTTAAGTCGGCATCATTTGATTTGTTGTTGAATTTGATAACTTTTCTGCTAGCGGCGTCATTAAAGGCGCACGTCATCGAAATTGGCCTTTCGGTTTCCTTTTTGTGATATTCGGTAAGCGAGTTTGAAGGGAAGATTGGAATTTATTCTATATATATTGTTTCATAGACCCAAGACGATTAACTATAAAATTTGTTTTTGTGAGGAGGTCGTTGTATCCGCGCAAAGTAAAATGGTATTTTGTGCAAGAAGGCCAAGAAGGTTCCATGGAATGAGGCTTCATTTCAATGGTGTCCTTTCTGGAGAAGCTAAGTCATAATTCCGCGTGGGTTGCTTGCAAACTGTCAACTCCGATTTTCGGCGTCAATTGGAAGTTTATCGTCTCCAGAATGATGTCGTTTTGAGTCACAGTACAGCTCAGTAAGGTGCAAAGAATGTGCTTCTTTACGCACCGGTTCCAAATCCAAATGCCTGAAATAGGCATTGAGAGATGAGAATTAGTCAGTGTTAACCGTCGCTGTTGGTCATTTCCTACCGGGAATTGTATTTCGTGGATTGGAGCGGTCATACTTCTGGCTCTGAGCATTGGTGATTTGGGAAGGGATTGCGCATTTGAGATCTGTTGTAGTGGAGGCGAAAAGTGGAAACTGTTATTGGCGGATTTTTTTACCATTTTGTTTCCAATTGCACGAAGGAATACATGAATTGTAGTAAGGAAAAGATGGACCTAAACCAAAATAGTCATGGAACGTTGAAGCAGGCGCGTCCTAATTGGCTACTAAGAGATGAGCTTACCAAATATGGCAGTTTTCGAACGAGGGACCAACGAGGTCAGTGTGGGGTGTCACCGACCCTCTCCATCAATATTGCGCAACCCATTCTCGCACTTCCAGCGCCATAGCAAAAGTGATTACGATATTGTGCTGGCGGAACATGCTTGCACAGTAGACCTAATTGCCTTACCACTGCTCATTCGCAGCCACTCTGGATAGGTCTTTTCAACGAGATTAATGCTAAAAACCCAACGCGAACGGTGAAACCTTGCGAAGATTTTTCCGCCTAGTAGAACTGTAACATTTCCAAATCTTTGTAAATTTGTTGGTCTGCTTTCGGCAAGTGTTGGATTTATGATGAGTTTTTATTTCGTATGCAAAAATGTTTCGTTTCGTTTGAGCCGAGATATGCCGGGTCAACCGTTCGTTGGTCAAAGTCCAACGAGAGGGTGGGGGTCGTATTACTGTGGATACTTTGATACTTTGATGCTCTTGTCAGGCCCGCGATCCTCAGGCGCGAGGCACACGCTTCCTCCATTTTTTGACGATCTTGAAGCGGTTTGGGCGCGCAGTGTTGCCAGCATCTTCTTGAAAGTTTCTTCAGGGAGTCTCTCGCCCTCGTGTGCCAGAGCGGCCAAGTGTGCGCTTCACGTCTCGTGGATACCAGAACGTAACGCGTTGTGGTCGCACGCGGATACATCGCATGCGTCTGACCACCAATGTCCGGCCCATCGTTTCTTTTGCGTCCCCATGTATACACTGCGGCGTCACCGGATACCCAGACATTAAGCGCAAATGTCTGTCTGCGGCAAATTGCGGCTTCTCTGCTCCCCGCGTTAATGTTCAGACAATGTCCGCTCCAGCGCTGCTTTGTCGCGAGTCAACATCATCGTAGACGTCTTTGTTCTCGCCACAGCTGTCTCGGATTCGTAGCAGAGTGCGGGCAGTACCGTAAGAGTTGAATTAGGTCAGCTCGTTAACCTTTCCTTGTCCGAGATGACTGAGCCGCCTCTTTGATAGCTTCCCATTGCCGTCCATGCCGCATTTCTTGCGACACTCATGATCTCTGCGCGCAGTTTTATCCATCGGAAGATGAGTCGACCGAGGTGACATCATAGCAGTCGCTGTCCGGGAGTGCGGCGCCTCCGAGTACGATGAGTGACGCAATTGGCCCATTCGTTCGCGCATGACCATTGTCTTGTTACGGTTTATGCGTGAGGCCAATGCTATGGGCCGACATCGTCCAATCCTCCACCATCTGCTGTAGTTCCTTTTGTCTTGAACCTGATTGAGGAACGATGTCGTCTGCGCAGCCGTAAGTTAGACAACTTCTGCCAGTCGATGTCGAGTGCCTCTATCATCCCAGTCCAGCTGTAGCATCGCGCGTGGTTGAGGCAGGCTGGTTGAATAGCTGGGAGGAGATCGTGTCACCTTGCTGACTTCCTTTTTCAATCGGCACGCGTAGCTCTCGTTGAAACAAGCGCAAGATGGTGGTGAATGTGTCGCGTGTTGCCTGTTCCAGCAGGTTGATGTAGCACGGTCGACGCCTGAACCATGGTGTACATGCGTTCCAGACAGAGTTGAGCTCGTCCACACTGTCGATGCCCTTCGGCATAGTCGTGAGCAGAGAAGGAGTGCTGCTCAGTATTTTCCTTGGTCCGCTCGATCAGCTTGCCGTGACGGTGTGGAATGTGTCGCATACAACAGAAAGCCCTTGCGGAACCCGCGCCTGCTCCACTTGGTTGATAGTCGTCCAGCTGCCTTTCCAGTCTGTTTGAAGTAAATGCTTATCGGTGAACAGCTTGTACAACTGTGAGAGGGCGCAATGGCACGATAGTTCTTTCATTTGATACGCGCTCGCCTTTTTCTTGACAAAGCACCCCGTATTTGACGTCTTTCCACTGGTCCGGGATCTTCCTGCTCTGTCCGAGGTACTTATTATATAGCGCTTTGTGAGCTGCTTTGATGACAGTGTAGGACGCTCGGTACTTCAGAAAGTCCCAGCTGAGATGCGATCCGGTCGCGGGTGCTTTTACTCGGCTTCATGCTGACGTAAGCGTGCTCTATCTCCCCAGCCACTCTTCTATCCGCGGACCACCTCTCGTGTTGGCGTAGGGATACGGGAAACCGGTGTCGTCGATCGGAAAGGTCCGTAATAGAGCTGAACGGGCAATCTCCTCAATCTTCGGTTCTCAGATGTCTGCGGTCCGCCATCGCGTCTCTCCATGACAGTTATGATCGAGGAGAGTCACTTATTTCCCCGACAGACATCGCTTGAGGCTGCGCTCTCAACTTCTGGGCCGCTTCCTCAGTCTGAGTGTCTTGTATCGCTTAATCGACTCCTTCACAGCGTATCGGCACGCCTTTGTTAATACGTAGCACGTTCCAGTGGTGTGGATGCATGAGTTAGCGGTGGACGGCAGCCCGTTCTTTTGGCGGAGCGTACGAGCATCTGTCCATTAAATTACCTACTTCTTCGAGTTTCAATCTTCCTGTCACAACCGATGCGTTGCGACTGTACATACAAGTCCTTCTAAAAAGCAAGTCGTAGTCCTTTGACAAGTCCTGTGCCTTCCTGCCATGTGTAGTTGGCAGCGGCCGCCTCCATGGCGTTTATGTCGTTAACGTGGCGGCAGTCGTAATGGGTGGAGGTTCGATAGTGGTCTGTCTTCGGAGTTTATTGCTCGGAGGTCGAACTTTAGCGCCGGAACGAGTCTATGGTCGCTTCCCGGTGCGGATGGCACCTACCACACTGACGTCTAGGCAAACTCCACTTTCTGTTCGGAGAATATGGCGATTTCGCTGTGAAGGTCTCTGCGTTAGGGCTAACCCATGTCATCTCGCCCCACGTTTTTCATGAAAGAGGCTGTTTCCGTGGAAGAGGTTGCATCTGTTCTAGGAAGTCGATCAAACGGTCTCCGTTTTCGTGTTGTATCTCCGCTTCGTGTGGTCATGCGCGCTGTCGCCGGCTTTCTCGTGGATTGACTGCGTTTGAAGTCCTCACAACAAAGTATCTTGTAGTACGAACGCCTCTTCTTCGTTAGCCCTCCTCCAGCTTCCTTATAAAACGTGTTCTTTTTCTGCCATCCGTTGCAGCTACGTTGGCGGCGTAACAAGTTAATAATGCTGATTAAGAGGTGCGCTTCGTCGATGCGTAGGCGAGACACGCCAGTCGCGGGCCGAAATACCTCGGTTGAAGTCGTACCAAGTGTCATCCGTTGGTTGGACCGAGGAAATCGACGGCCGCCAACGCTTCTTCATCGCACTTTGGCTCATAGGAAACAAGTAGGTGGCCGTCGTTTGTTTTGCGCTTGTGGATGTTTCCTTGGTTTTTGTTTCCTGGCAGGGCGATGACGTCCAAAGCGAAGCTTTCTGCTGGCCTCACATCAGATGTTCGGGGCGCTGAAGGCGATGTACGACCAGTTGTATGGTGCAAAATTCGTAGAACAGTCCCCATGCCTCGTCGGCTTTTCTTCCTGTGCACTCCAAATCCTGCGGCGGTTTTTGTCTGCAGAAATACCCTTTCAGGTTTCGCCGTTTGCTCCAGTCACTTAGAGCTCGTGCTTCCATCTGCGCCGCCCCCGACCCTTTTGTGACCGTGTTTGTAACGCGTAATTTACCGACCCTCGGTACTAGCGCCATTGAGGCGGTGATTACTCGCACTATTAGCACGGGGTTTCTCCCGTTCGCGGGCCCCTCGCCGCTTCGAAGACTAGTGGTAGGCATTTGGAGGGGGGCGTATTTGGTGCCAGGTGGAAAAGGGGGGGTCGTATTTCGCGAGGTGAGCTTCAAATGTTATGAGAAAGCGGAAAGGATGTTTTTTTTTTTATGAAGCGGATAGTTGGTTCTTGCAGGCTGGGCTTTTGGGTTGAGTGTGAGTGTGAAAAACGTGGCGGAGCTGCTGTGTCGACTGATCGCCCCCGACAGGCAGGGTGGTGGAGGATGGTCGTGAGGAGTTGACGGCCTGGGGGGGGTCGTATCGAGGCCCTCCAGAAGGGGAAGGGGGGTCGTAAATTTTCGAAATGGTCCAAAGTGAGCGGTTGATCTTTGCGCCAAAGATCTGCCTGTGTCACAGTGTCTGTATGTTTACCAATTTCGGTAGCTCTTCAGTAAACCCTTGCAGAGTCCGGGTCTAAGTATGGATGAGTGAGCCCTGGCGTCGAAAAGTATAAAACAATTCGATCACCCAAGTGGCGCCTCGTTGCACCAGTAGTGTGGCGTGAACCAGCAAGCGATTCTGACGATGAAAGTTCACAAATTCGAATTTTAAAACAGCCTAGAGACGCCGGGGAAAATGGGTAAAGGTGTACATGGATAAAGCCAGATCCAATCAGGGGGACCCACCTTCTTGGATGGGGCGTTCTTCACAAAAGCGGTAATCAAATAAAAATCCAAAATATTAGGAGAGCTTTACAGAACGGCGGAAAAAAAATTGAATGCCCTGGGAGAATTTTGAGGCTTTCAAACTGCGTAGTGATTTCAGCAGGGGCCCATCCGCAATTGGTGCTACGAGAGAGACTGCGCCACGACATCGCAAATTTTTGTAGTATTAGAAATTTGTGAAAATTTTACCTTACTCATGTATAATTTATATTTAGAATTAATCTTTTCTCCGTAAATGGTAATGTGAATATTGGTAGTATAAGCAAGTGTATTGCGCACTAATTAGATCGCAATCGGAACAGCCTTTGAATAGTGGAGGGCTCCCAAGTGAGTAGGGCACTCCCCTGTGGTCTACACACTCCAACTTTTGCCACACGGTGCGTGGTTCACCCACTCCGGAGTTTCGCTCCCCTCCCCTAAGCTTAGTCCTAGGCGCCATAGGTGAGAAAGCCTAGAAAACCAGAAAATATGCGTTAAACAACGCGAATGTTAAAAACCAGTGTCATATTCGTGATCAGCGCCCCAAATAGCCCCTATTCAGAAGTTTACAGCGAATTTGGTGTTAATCAGTAGTGGCGTCAGCTGGCGCCGAAAAAGGATATCATATTCGTGATCAGGACCCTCGATAACCTCCATAGCAAAAGTTTCAGCGAAAATTATTTTTTGACCCATCTCGGCCCCCACTGGGGTTGTAATAATGCAATAGTGCCAAAAGTTGCATTCAATGAGAAACCAAGGCAGAGAAGGGGGTTCCATTTCTCGGGGTGTGGGTCGTTTCCCATGGTATTTCTTAGTACCTGGACGGCTGACCACCTTTAACTTGGTTTTCAGGGCTGTATTTTCATCATGAACCCCGCCTACAACAAAGACGTTCCTTCAGTTTCTGGTTACGGTCTGGTTGCGGTGCGCTGGTATCAATGAATTAGAAGGAAAAACGATTTTTTTCAGCGAGATACTTTTGACGATAAGCAAGAATATTGATACCTATACTCCTCTCCGACAGTTATCGATCGGTGGTTGAGACGTGAAGAGAATGCTTGGAATAGTGTCGGACTAAGAACACTAGCCAGTAGGTTCAACATGGTGCGTTGTACGACTAAAGGTGCTTGATCCAACATGAAGCGATGAATAGTTCCACACCTAACGCAAAAATTTCGTTAACATATTTCATACACTTGATTATACTACCAATATACACATTACATTTACGGAGAAAAATTAATTCTAAATATAAATTATTACATGAGTAAGTAAATTTCAAATTTCTAATACTACAAAAATTTGCGTGTCGTGGCGCAGTCTCTCTCGAGCACCAATTGCGGATGGGCCCCTGCTGAAATCACTACGCAGTTTGAAAGCCTCAAAATTCTCCCAGGGCATTCAATTTTTTTTCCGCCGTTCTGTAAAGCTCTCCTAATATTTTGGATTTTTATTTGATTACCGCTTTTGTGAAGAACGCCCCATCCAAGAAGGTGGGTCCCCCTGATTGGATCTGGCTTTATCCATGTACACCTTTACCCATTTTCCCCGGCGTCTCTAGGCTGTTTTAAAATTCGAATTTGTGAACTTTCATCGTCAGAATCGCTTGCTGGTTCACGCCACACTACTGGTGCAACGAGGCGCCACTTGGGTGATCGAATTGTTTTATACTTTTCGACGCCAGGGCTCACTCATCCATACTTAGACCCGGACTCTGCAAGGGTTTACTGAAGAGCTACCGAAATTGGTAAACATACAGACACTGTGACACAGGCAGATCTTTGGCGCAAAGATCAACCGCTCACTTTGGACCATTTCGAAAATTTACGACCCCCCTTCCCCTTCTGGAGGGCCTCGATACGACCCCCCCCAGGCCGTCAACTCCTCACGACCATCCTCCACCACCCTGCCTGTCGGGGGCGATCAGTCGACACAGCAGCTCCGCCACGTTTTTCACACTCACACTCAACCCAAAAGCCCAGCCTGCAAGAACCAACTATCCGCTTCATAAAAAAAAAAACATCCTTTCCGCTTTCTCATAACATTTGAAGCTCACCTCGCGAAATACGACCCCCCCTTTTCCACCTGGCACCAAATACGCCCCCCTCCAAATGCCTACCACTAGTCTTCGAAGCGGCGAGGGGCCCGCGAACGGGAGAAACCCCGTGCTAATAGTGCGAGTAATCACCGCCTCAATGGCGCTAGTACCGAGGGTCGGTAAATTACGCGTTACAAACACGGTCACAAAAGGGTCGGGGGCGGCGCAGATGGAAGCACGAGCTCTAAGTGACTGGAGCAAACGGCGAAACCTGAAAGGGTATTTCTGCAGACAAAAACCGCCGCAGGATTTGGAGTGCACAGGAAGAAAAGCCGACGAGGCATGGGGACTGTTCTACGAATTTTGCACCATACAACTGGTCGTACATCGCCTTCAGCGCCCCGAACATCTGATGTGAGGCCAGCAGAAAGCTTCGCTTTGGACGTCATCGCCCTGCCAGGAAACAAAAACCAAGGAAACATCCACAAGCGCAAAACAAACGACGGCCACCTACTTGTTTCCTATGAGCCAAAGTGCGATGAAGAAGCGTTGGCGGCCGTCGATTTCCTCGGTCCAACCAACGGATGACACTTGGTACGACTTCAACCGAGGTATTTCGGCCCGCGACTGGCGTGTCTCGCCTACGCATCGACGAAGCGCACCTCTTAATCAGCATTATTAACTTGTTACGCCGCCAACGTAGCTGCAACGGATGGCAGAAAAAGAACACGTTTTATAAGGAAGCTGGAGGAGGGCTAACGAAGAAGAGGCGTTCGTACTACAAGATACTTTGTTGTGAGGACTTCAAACGCAGTCAATCCACGAGAAAGCCGGCGACAGCGCGCATGACCACACGAAGCGGAGATACAACACGAAAACGGAGACCGTTTGATCGACTTCCTAGAACAGATGCAACCTCTTCCACGGAAACAGCCTCTTTCATGAAAAACGTGGGGCGAGATGACATGGGTTAGCCCTAACGCAGAGACCTTCACAGCGAAATCGCCATATTCTCCGAACAGAAAGTGGAGTTTGCCTAGACGTCAGTGTGGTAGGTGCCATCCGCACCGGGAAGCGACCATAGACTCGTTCCGGCGCTAAAGTTCGACCTCCGAGCAATAAACTCCGAAGACAGACCACTATCGAACCTCCACCCATTACGACTGCCGCCACGTTAACGACATAAACGCCATGGAGGCGGCCGCTGCCAACTACACATGGCAGGAAGGCACAGGACTTGTCAAAGGACTACGACTTGCTTTTTAGAAGGACTTGTATGTACAGTCGCAACGCATCGGTTGTGACAGGAAGATTGAAACTCGAAGAAGTAGGTAATTTAATGGACAGATGCTCGTACGCTCCGCCAAAAGAACGGGCTGCCGTCCACCGCTAACTCATGCATCCACACCACTGGAACGTGCTACGTATTAACAAAGGCGTGCCGATACGCTGTGAAGGAGTCGATTAAGCGATACAAGACACTCAGACTGAGGAAGCGGCCCAGAAGTTGAGAGCGCAGCCTCAAGCGATGTCTGTCGGGGAAATAAGTGACTCTCCTCGATCATAACTGTCATGGAGAGACGCGATGGCGGACCGCAGACATCTGAGAACCGAAGATTGAGGAGATTGCCCGTTCAGCTCTATTACGGACCTTTCCGATCGACGACACCGGTTTCCCGTATCCCTACGCCAACACGAGAGGTGGTCCGCGGATAGAAGAGTGGCTGGGGAGATAGAGCACGCTTACGTCAGCATGAAGCCGAGTAAAAGCACCCGCGACCGGATCGCATCTCAGCTGGGACTTTCTGAAGTACCGAGCGTCCTACACTGTCATCAAAGCAGCTCACAAAGCGCTATATAATAAGTACCTCGGACAGAGCAGGAAGATCCCGGACCAGTGGAAAGACGTCAAATACGGGGTGCTTTGTCAAGAAAAAGGCGAGCGCGTATCAAATGAAAGAACTATCGTGCCATTGCGCCCTCTCACAGTTGTACAAGCTGTTCACCGATAAGCATTTACTTCAAACAGACTGGAAAGGCAGCTGGACGACTATCAACCAAGTGGAGCAGGCGCGGGTTCCGCAAGGGCTTTCTGTTGTATGCGACACATTCCACACCGTCACGGCAAGCTGATCGAGCGGACCAAGGAAAATACTGAGCAGCACTCCTTCTCTGCTCACGACTATGCCGAAGGGCATCGACAGTGTGGACGAGCTCAACTCTGTCTGGAACGCATGTACACCATGGTTCAGGCGTCGACCGTGCTACATCAACCTGCTGGAACAGGCAACACGCGACACATTCACCACCATCTTGCGCTTGTTTCAACGAGAGCTACGCGTGCCGATTGAAAAAGGAAGTCAGCAAGGTGACACGATCTCCTCCCAGCTATTCAACCAGCCTGCCTCAACCACGCGCGATGCTACAGCTGGACTGGGATGATAGAGGCACTCGACATCGACTGGCAGAAGTTGTCTAACTTACGGCTGCGCAGACGACATCGTTCCTCAATCAGGTTCAAGACAAAAGGAACTACAGCAGATGGTGGAGGATTGGACGATGTCGGCCCATAGCATTGGCCTCACGCATAAACCGTAACAAGACAATGGTCATGCGCGAACGAATGGGCCAATTGCGTCACTCATCGTACTCGGAGGCGCCGCACTCCCGGACAGCGACTGCTATGATGTCACCTCGGTCGACTCATCTTCCGATGGATAAAACTGCGCGCAGAGATCATGAGTGTCGCAAGAAATGCGGCATGGACGGCAATGGGAAGCTATCAAAGAGGCGGCTCAGTCATCTCGGACAAGGAAAGGTTAACGAGCTGACCTAATTCAACTCTTACGGTACTGCCCGCACTCTGCTACGAATCCGAGACAGCTGTGGCGAGAACAAAGACGTCTACGATGATGTTGACTCGCGACAAAGCAGCGCTGGAGCGGACATTGTCTGAACATTAACGCGGGGAGCAGAGAAGCCGCAATTTGCCGCAGACAGACATTTGCGCTTAATGTCTGGGTATCCGGTGACGCCGCAGTGTATACATGGGGACGCAAAAGAAACGATGGGCCGGACATTGGTGGTCAGACGCATGCGATGTATCCGCGTGCGACCACAACGCGTTACGTTCTGGTATCCACGAGACGTGAAGCGCACACTTGGCCGCTCTGGCACACGAGGGCGAGAGACTCCCTGAAGAAACTTTCAAGAAGATGCTGGCAACACTGCGCGCCCAAACCGCTTCAAGATCGTCAAAAAATGGAGGAAGCGTGTGCCTCGCGCCTGAGGATCGCGGGCCTGACAAGAGCATCAAAGTATCAAAGTATCCACAGTAATACGACCCCCACCCTCTCGTTGGACTTTGACCAACGAACGGTTGACCCGGCATATCTCGGCTCAAACGAAACGAAACATTTTTGCATACGAAATAAAAACTCATCATAAATCCAACACTTGCCGAAAGCAGACCAACAAATTTACAAAGATTTGGAAATGTTACAGTTCTACTAGGCGGAAAAATCTTCGCAAGGTTTCACCGTTCGCGTTGGGTTTTTAGCATTTAATCTCGTTGAAAAGACTATCCAGATGGCTGGAAATGTAGCAGTTGGTAGGCAATAGGTTTACTGTGCAAGACGTTCGCAGCACAGTATCGTAGTTCACTTTTTGCATGGTTGGAAGTGCAAGAAGGGGCTGCGCAATATTGTGGAAAGGGTCGGTGACACCCACCTAATGGTAAGACCTCTTTGGTCCTTCCTTGAACAACTGCATATTTGGTAACCTCATCTCAGTTAGCCTAATTAGGAAGCGGCCTGTTCAACGTTCCTGCAGATTTGGTTTAGTCGAGACTCTCAGTCCATCCTTTTCCTACTCATTTCCTTCGTGCAATGGTAAACAAAATTTAAAAAAGTCCGCCAATAACAGTCCACTTCCCACCTCACTACAACAGAATCTCAAATGCGATCCCCTTCCCAAATCACAATACTCAGACCCAGAAGTATGACCCCTCCAATCACGAATACAATCCCGGTAGGTAAATTACCAACAGACGGTTAACACTGACTAATTCTCATCTCTCCAAATGCTGTTTTTAGCATTTGGATTTGGAACCGGGCGTAAAGAATCACATCCTCTGCACCTTACCTGAGCTGTACTGTGACTTCAACGACATCATTCTGGAGACGATAAACTTCCAAATTGACGCCGAGAAACTCGAGTACAGTTTGTAAGCCAACCCACGCGGAAGTACGACTTAGATTCTCCATAAAGGACACCATGAAATGAATCCTCATTCATGGAACCTTTTTGGCTTCTATACACAAAATACCATTACTTGCACGGATACAACGACCTCTCACAAAAACAAATTTTATATAATCTTCATTGGTTCTACTGAAACAAATATTATAGAATAAATTCCAATCTTCCCTTCAAACTCGTTACCGAATATCACAAAAAGGAAACCGAAATGGCCAATCGATTAGACGTGCGCCTTAATGACGCCGCTAGTAGAAAAGTTATCAAATTAAAACAAATCAATGATGCCCGACTTAAGCATGAACGACAAATCATATGAAGAAGCATCACACCAAATTACAACTCTCCACAGTAAGCAATTTAGCACTAATTCTACGCACACATAACTCCCTCGTTTCAAATCGCTAAGAGGTAAACAGGTCCCTGCGAAACAAGAATGCTGATAGGCTAGGGGCCCTGACGAGTTACAGGAAGTTAGAACTTCCTCACGTGAAGAGAGGAGACACATAACTTATCGCGACAAAGCTGAATATTATACCGAGAGAAAAATGAAGATCTAACCAACATGCGAACTATACAAGGCAACAATTGATGACGAGAATACGCACTAACTGCGTTGAGCGGAAGGAATGGAAGCATTTCGATGAGGCATTTATAAACCACAATTTTATGAAGAAAGCTAAAGTGAAACGCATACAGGAATCGCACTACCCAATTTCTTCTAATTCATTACTTACTGAGGCCATGCGTCTAGAACAAGCACTTCTCTTTTGATAACACTGTTTTTCAATGCGTACTACAAGGAATGCGCAGAAAATACAGTAAGTTTGGAGCGAAATCCAATTAATTACTTTGTCCAGCCAAACGCTTAAAACCATTCATCACAATAGCAAATCACCACTCAGCTTCTCCGCTGCATTTCTGGAAGCAGTAGTCTTTGTTGTCAATGTGCATTATGCCGTCTTTTAGCTGAAACTTCCATTTGCTGCGAGCACGATGTACCTAAAGTAATTCGATCAATGAGGAGATTTTGGACGCCTGTCAAAATAACGAGCCAAAATAAGATTGTAGAAAAAAATTAACATACTTTTTCGAACTGGCACATGATGACATTATCGGCATCAAACAATGTTTCTAAATCTTCATCATCACTCTGATCATCACCCGAATTCAGTGGATCTTCTTCCACAATCTACAAAACTTTCACTTTATCATAGCGAAGAAAACAGCTGAATAAAGGTTGGCCAAGACAAATCATGAATATAAAACTCCCGTAATAACGTCGGATTAGTCCAAGGAATTGTGATCAGTAATCAAAACTAGAACGTCAAGCCCTGCTTAGAATCTTTCGCTTATAGGGCAGCGCAAACAAACAAGGGGCGAATGGGAAGGTGAGAATAATGAATGAAAGTTAACACTCAGTACTTCATGAAGCCTGCAGAATGTTACAAAAGTTTTGAAGTCCGAACTGTGCATTATATCGGGAGAAAAACCCAGATAAGAAGCTGTGCACGCTGTTCAGGAGATCGAGGGTAGGGCGCTGGCGGCGACATGCACGAAGCACTTGCTCTTTCCCATGATGAAATGTCCGTGATATTTCTAGATTGCATACAAAGGAAGACAATAACCAGTTATATTTTTATGAAATTGAACTAATTCATGCAGCAGAATGAACTGCACTGAATTATTCGAATGGTCACGCCATCTTGACATAGCAAGCCGAAACAACTGGTCAAGAAATGCGCCCGTCGCCACTCGGTTCCCGGAAAACATCAATCATGAATCTTCTCACGATAATCTATTCCTATTCAAACTGTGTCCAAAATTCTGTACTTATGGCGGCCAAGTAATTTTTCGTCTCTGATTATTGTTGGAACAACGAGTACCAGGCCATCCTATTGCTCCCACTTTAGCATCTTCTGGATGACGGGAAGACGAGACAGGACGCAAGTTATCCGGTATGTAGCGCAATCGCAACGCGTACGGACTGCTACTGGTGGTTGCGACTTTTTTCATGCACTTAGTTTTGCATTTCCTGACTATCCGACTCTAGCTTTGCCAAATGTAATAAAATAATTAAGATGTTGGTAACAACAGTGTAGCTGTTATGGAAACATCTCTGCCACTTTCGTGAAAGTATTGCGCATGCCTCCTGCTTCGAGAAAGAAGGATAATCAACTTTCACTTACTGCTTGTTCGCCATCCTCAATCTGACCATCGCCAATTCTGTCTGCAATGCGGCGGATAGGATCATCATCGTCATCAACCTATAATACGAGGACTAAGAACTAGTCCTTATAAAAGGTTGACAACTGCGGTGAAGTAACGCAAGTGAAAATAAACACCTCTTCCTCTTCACTAGAAGAGTCTGACATGCCACCACCTCCTCCACCATCCAACTGCAAAGCCGTCAATAGGTCTCTCGCTATCCGCAACGCTTCACGATCTCAAAAAAAAATCAGCATAGATGCAAAAAGCTGTTACGCAAATGTTCAGAATGAAGTACATTAAGGCAGCTCACCCTCACCAGTCACATCGCCTTTTTTCTTCAACACGCGTTTGTGAGATTTCTGAGCTGTTGTTTTCGATGAACAAGGAAGGTCAGAGGAACTCTAAATGGCAACATATGCATACCATTTCTACAGTTACTCTTGAACTTGGAAACTGTTGTCACCATTTCATTTGAATCCTCAACAAAGCAATCGTTCCCATCCAATTGATGCAGTTGGTGACCTCCATGTGCTTGCTGCAACCGATGTTGAAGCACTCCATTAGGTCCAACTGTTACGGGGATTTGTTGTCCTTAAAAAACATCGAAATTCATGCAATACAAATCACCCTACTTTGAAATCAATGTACTAGCAGCACAATATTCAATGGATCCATTGAAGTAAAAGAAGCAGAACAAACCGTTCGCTTGTTGTAAATACATTACGGGATGTTGAATTTGCTGTCCGCTTTGTGCAATGACAAACTGCTGCCCGGGCTGAGGTTGAATGGCCTGGACCATTCGAATACCAGTTTGAGGAGTGAAAGACACACTGGCCGGCATATTTCCTTGTTGCACTTGCTGAAAGAAAGACCAGTGTCGATTTGAACAACATGATGCTTGTTTCAAGTTCGCGCTCTTCATCTCTTCTGCCTAGCGTGGATTTGAGTCGGAATTTGCCCCGATATATATGGATGGAAAAAATTTCACTGGTGACTGTTCCACATCCTGTGCACTACATAATATCACTTCATTACATGAAAACTCTTAGCCTTTGCAAAGGGCGTCCAAAGAGAGAAAACCTCGGCTCCCAGGTTTCAGAGACAAAGGCGCGTGCACCTGGCATTTGCGCCTCAAACAAATAGGACTTTCCTGTTAAGGAACTGAAGCTACCCAAAGAACTAAATTTCTCGTCAAGTCGAAATTTCAATACCAACATAGAAAAGTAGAACAACAATGTGTAAAGAAGCGCTGTTCTTCTAACGCAAAAGAAACTCTGATCTTCATAAACTACCAAAGGAATAAGCATCGCTAATACCACACCCAGGACCAATAATTTGTAAATATAAAATCACTTGTGACCACCACTTGAGTTGGCCGAATGTATTATATTATGGGACCATTGAACAAAATACGCTGAGCAGATACAAATTAGTGACAATGAAACAGAACAGCTGCTAGTGGTTAACCACAACGCTAAAAGATCTAGGGAAAAAACCCTCTGAAGCACTTCTGAGAACACAAAATGTACTTCAGATTCTTATGCGGCGCAGCCCTTTCTAGAAAAGCCCATGGAAGAGCCAGTAGTCTCTAGCACACTCTTACACACTTGAAACACCCGTTATATTTTGATGCACCAAAATGTTTGAAGACTGAGTTTTTTTTTTTACCCAAAACACCGATTCAAGCACTGTCCCTCCAATCAAAAGTATCTGACAAAACGTTGGCCCAATTATCATAGTTGCAGCAAACACTGGTTATCGGCCCATATGGGATAGTATAGTAAAATAAAGGTATTAAGGGCTTCCAGAATTCATTGAAGGGGGGGGGGGGGACCCATGCAAAATTATTGCAGATAGATTAGTATGACTGAAATGTGCGACAGCTTGAATAATTAGTACGTGTCGAACTGTACCGTGTACGGGGGATATAAAAATCATAGTCATCTCACTTTTCGAGCACACCTAAATATCGTAAGAAAGCGCTTCGTCCGTTTGCGTTCTAGTCTGATCGTGCTGTACGGGTCTGTCACTGGACAGTTCCGCTTTAGCTCCTTCGGGATCTGCTGAGGACCGGGTCAAGTGTGGGTATGGTGGGCGAAAGTCTGACATCGGAACTATGCTACGGGAAACACCATGAGCTAAACGCGGAGCCACGCCCACGTTCGGGGTGAGTCCGTGCTTCGAAACGTGAAGCTTGTACTCGCACCGACCCGAGATTTTCCAATTCTTCAATTAGATAAACGATAACTGTGAAATACTGGACACGCAAAAAATGGGAGGAAGGTGCTGATCATTAAAGGTAAGTCACATACGTAATTAGGGGAACCAACCCGTGGCGGCGTTCTCCAAAAAAGCAGGCTTTGTGAAAATTCCATAACTCGTGGAGAAAAGCTACAGCGCGCAGAAAACAAATTGCTGTAGGGGAGCAATGTCTAATGAGGTATCCCTGGTTCAAGACGTTCGGATTGGCGAGTATACTCTAATGTCACCAGGAAAACGTGTAGGGCGGTTTGTGAAGCGACTCGCACTAACGATTCTTATAGAGTTAACTTAAAGACTATTTTGCTGCGTGGCACTTTTCTATTTCGGCAGCCACACCGTGATTAAAATCAAGGAAGAGGTGAAGAGATTTGCGAGGAGAGAATATGGAGCGAAGGCAAACCTCGCAGTTTCACGTGCGTTCAGCTATCGGTGGCCACGCACGGGTGGAAATTAGCGTGCCCTCGGCAACCGGTTTAAGTGGGCGGAGTTTGCGACAAAAATTAATAACTCGGCTCCAACAAGTCCCGGAGGCCGGGAAAAAGATGGATAGAGGTGGGTGGAGGAGTGGAGGTCAGCTGTCATCAGTGAGCGGGCTTGGCCTAAGTGGGCGGAGGTTGATAAAAGGGTCGCAATTCGGTTCGAAGAAGTCCTAGAGATAGAGAAGAACGGGTTAGAGATTGGCGAAAGGAAGAGGGCCAAATGCTATTGGTGGGCGGGGCACGCACCGAAGTGGGCCGGGTCTGCCATGAGATCTATTGCCCGGAAGCAGTCCGAAGACCGGGAAAAAGAGGATATTGGTTAACGAAGAAAACGAGGTTGAAAGCCGTCGATGGTGGAGCGGGTAGAATTTAGCTGAGAAGTCAGATTTTCGTCGTGTATCTGGCCAAATTTGAAAATTTTCGCCGCATCATCAAAAGTCGCCGCAAATCTGTTTGTGCGCGCAATGCGTGCGGCGCCAACTGGTTTTACAATAATACGATAAAAGCATGTAGTGCAATTTAAAGCAACAACCCCAGACGGGTTCATATTTTTGCTATTCATGGAGTGGAAAGATGCGTAAGGCTTAGTCGGGGACATACGTAGTGCCGTTGAAGCAAAAACTCACCTTAGAGGGCCGCTAAGGAACTGGATACTTGTGCAGTCCGCCTTCTTATCGCCACGCCCACTTGCCAGCCGTGGATCGCGTAATTGGCTGCGTGATCCTTGCGCGATTACGCGCAAACTGTGGTCACGTTTGAAGGAACGCAACCAAACTTTGACTGGTTTAAATTGTTTAGATCACTTGATAATCGCATTTTATTGTCTGTGTGTGTGCATATACCTTTGTTTGCACTGGTGCGTATGCAAATGCAACCGCAATCTTGCTCACACGGCGCCAACAACAAATGTCGGCGGAGCAAGCCATCAAACAACTCGTCCGGCCAAACCCCTTCGTTATTTCAAGTGGGATCCCTTTTTGAAGGTTTCATCGGCGGTTTTCTTCGTCTCTTTTGTTCATTTTCAGTCAACTTGGCATCCGCAATTTCACTACCGACAGCTTTTACCCCGCCAATCTGGTCTGGAGCTGTTGCTTTGAAAATCATTCAGTGAATCAGGTTCAATGGACTATCTAACCTGAACTTGGATTTGCTGCATGCCCTGTTGTGGCACGTATTGCATTTGCATTGGTCTTCCTTGTTCAATATGGTTCATCATGCCAGAATGCGATTGAGAGACCATCTTAAATGAGATTGCATAGTCATAAATCGCACATCAAATACAATTTTAAAGAACAAAACCTGAGGGGCAGTCTGAAGGCGAACTTGTGTTACTGTGCCCATGCGAGGTTGCATGACATGGCCACGCATTGGTGGAGGAGCTAC
This sequence comes from Ostertagia ostertagi, assembly GCA_036418205.1. NCBI lineage: Eukaryota > Metazoa > Nematoda > Chromadorea > Rhabditida > Trichostrongylidae > Ostertagia > Ostertagia ostertagi. Next base: position 32,736 of record MU868808.1, on the reverse strand, counting down.
TTGATGAGGAGCATGTGGAGCATGAGTGTGCCGAGGCTCCATATCTACACATCCGCTAGCAATTACTTTATCTTCCCATTCCTAAAACAAATTGTAAGATGAAATTTTTTGACATTTTCGAAATTAGGCATGAAAAAATCAAGAAAAGTTGCACTATTCTGCATAGCACAGCAGCAAATTGTAAGTGCGAATGTCCATGTCGAGGACTAGAAAACGTTAATTTCTGCTTCGTGGCAGTAGGTATGATACTCGTATTCAGGGTATCAAACTACCTCTAGAAACGAGTTTCTATCCAAACCTGAGGCAATGAACGAGAGAAAGAGGAGCAGTGATGGGATTACCACTCTTCAAACTCCACTTTTTCGGGTGACCAATCGTGGACGATGGGAAAGAGGAGAGAAAGGGTTGTACTTGGGAATGATTCCATGCAGACCTTTGGATGATGGAGACGGGCAAGCAAGACGCAATATTTGTCTTTTCTGAAGTGTTTTGAGAGTGTATTCTACCTCAGTGCCAGCCTTTTGTAATGGATTGGTGGATAAGAAAGTGACTGGAGAAATTTTAGAGGTTAGGATGTTAAGAATCTTCTGAGCTATGCTACTGAAAGTGGCAAAAGGGTAAGTTTGCCAAGCAGTGGGTCCCATGACCTTCCCGTGAGCCATGACCACTGCCCCTGCGCTTTTTAACTTCATAATTCCTTTCAGCGAAGAGTTTAGCAGGTAAGGAAAGCATATTTGAGCTCACATCCCAAGGCGCGTATCGAGATATAGATCTCACTTCAATTGGATGGTTGACCAAATGACCTTCCCTGGTCAGTCATAATTTTTTTTTCAAAATGTTGCGGGTTAACAAGATCAAAATTGCTGGATCGGTGCCGATTCAGCTGAAAACGTTACATTCGTATTGAGTTTATTGGCTAGAAGGTTCTAATCCTACCCCGCCAGCTGAATCTCCTCAAGGATCCGGAAAGTATGAACATGACCTTTTTGGAAGTAACAAAAGGAATGAAACCAGTGCTCTGTTTGGTATACGTTATAATTGCACACAATTATCACAAACACAAAACTAACCTATCATTATGAATCACAGCACCCCTCCACCATCAGTTTTCAGGATCACTGAAAGCGCCACTACGCCATATCCATGTGACCCGCCTGACTCTTATCTTCTTTCATCGCCAATTCCATGTTAGATAAGCTTTCAACTATTTGATACTTCACTTACGTCAAAGCTAGCCTGCTACATTCGCGCCATTTCGCTACGGCCGCAGGGTTTGCTGTTGTTACATGTTTCAGCTGCGGAAAAGTCAGTCACGCAAAACCGCCACCCTCAACAGGCGCGACTAGAAGCAAAAACATTGTTTTCTGTCCCAAAAACTCATGACACAATTCAGCTTCGTGGAAGCCAAAACCTTATTTCGAGTTTTAGCTTTTCAAGCCTCTGTGGATACAGTAAACTCTAGTTCTTCTTTCGTAACGGCATTCCGAAAACTGCAGAAACATGCTCCTGTTTCAATCTTCCCCCTTCCCTCCCTTACGTCAACATCTCGGGGTAGCATCGTAACTACTGTTCAACTATAACTAGATGAATTTGAGTATTTAGAAAATTCCTTTTGCATAAGAAGCTAGTGAAGAGCGTAAAATCACCTTCTTCAACTGCGTCAGCACGTCAATATCCACATTCTCGTCCAGGAACGCTTCCTTCACTTGACTAATCACATCTTGTATCACACCTTTGTATATTTCAGCCTAAATAACGATCAACGAATTGATTGTTATGCTAGAAGCCATCATGTGAAGTGACCGCTGTAACTTTATCACTAATTTGAAGAAATTGAACGGGCGCGAGCGTTTGCGATAAAAAAAAAGAACAGCGCCAAGTAATTACGAGGAACAGGTTTGGTCACGGTTTTAGACATGATGTAATTTGCGGTTGAAGGAAAACTCACAATGGTGTTCCCTCCTGACTGCGCCATTTTGCTCACCACACTGCAAAAGACGCCGGCCTGAATCAAAATCTCAATAAATATTTGTTAATATTACTACAGCATTGAACATTTATCAAAGAAAATATAGATGAAATCCCTTCAAAGCTATACAGAAACATTACGTTACATAAGACCACCAATATTGGCTGAACGTAGTTTACGAAATATTTGCGACGCCCAATTAATCACGCAGCAATTTAAGAAAAGTGTTGTCTGTGAAACTGTGCAATTTCTGCCTTATCATTTAAATATGAAATCCTGCAAGTGAACTTTCCATTGGTTGTCATCTTCGTAGCGCATAAGGCAATTGTACAACTGCATATACTTTCCTTCAAAGGCCTATGACTTCATCCAAAGTGAACCCCAGCTATAAATGGAAGGTATCAGCTCAAATGTCTAGCCGAAACAGAAGGAAGGTCATCACCATTTCTTTGGCTGTTCTACTAACATCACAAATAGAACTTCCAACAGATTACCAAAAAATTGTTAATGTCCAGACTGCAAAATTCAAAATGAAATGCATCAACTTCTTAGCCCCTTACCGCTTAGAACTCTTCATTCTACCAAATGCATCGTTTTCGTAGTATTATGCAGAATGAAGACCATCACCTTATGAAGGTTCTAATGTCCTCAAACACTCACCGATTTACGCCGCTGACTGACGGTCGACTGAGTATTTATACACGCACGATCGTGTGACGTCACTCGACAAACGACGGTGGTTAGATGCGCAGGTGGGCGTGACTTGGCACGAAAACACTGAATTGGAGCGAAGTTTGAATTTGCTCCCAAATGTTTCTGGGGCGCATTTTACGAGATATAGACTGACCCGAAGGGTAATCTTCTAAAGAACAGCTCGCACGTCCACCTATATCCATTGTGAATTTTGACTTGTTTTTTGTTTGTTGACTGTTGTTTTGTCGCAGTTCGCCTTGCGAATGTTTCACAAGTATGCTGGGTTGTGAACAAAACCTTCGCATCAGACGGCGAACCCGCAACTCTTGCTTACCGGGCAAGTGCGCAACAAGTTACGCTACCGAGGCACCATTTTATCCCAACTCAGCTCCTTATGGTGTGCGTACCATAATATCCATTGTGTTTCGCACGAATAAATGGTCCATGAGGATTGAATAGGATTGAAGCTTCACTTTTGAGATAGTGGGAACGGTGGAATGAATGAGAATTGGAGGTTGAGCCAAAGGCCACTGGGGTGGAAATCTTGAGCAAAATGGAGGAGGTCCAGATGATGATGATGGGCTTGTTCGCATTTTCCCACAGAACCCCTTCCCTTCTGTAAAGCTTGGCCCAAGTGCTGAAAGTGGCTCACTCACTCCCTAGCCCAACGACATGAGCGCCAAGAAGCATAATAGCGTGTAAAAGAACCGCTTCTCTGCTCGATAAATTAAAGCCTAGAGAGGATGCAATTCATCGCTAATGAAGACCGGCGTCAGACTCGGCGATTGCGTCGCTGGTGTCCCGAGCGCGGAGGCGCCAGCGCACGGAGCGCGCCACGAGCCGGACCAGCGACGAGCGGCGAAGCGACGGAGGCGCGCAGCGACGGGGCGGGCCAGCGAGGAGCCGCCGCGACGGCAGGCAGCGACGGAGCCGCCAGCCACAAGAAGTGGGCTAACGGGCGATGACTCATGCACACGATCGATATAGGTTGGCAGGGGGGGGGGATTAAAGCCTTTGACGAAATGCGGATCTTTGGAGCGAAGCGTGCTTCGTGGACCGCGCCTCTTTTTGGCGCGACCGAAATTTTGCTCAATCATTATGACAAAATTTTCCCTGACGCAGTTTTCTTTTGAATTTTTGACTTTACCAATATACAAAATGTAATACAGATGAGAAGCTTTCGATAGTAGACATTGCTGGGTAACGTAATTGAAGGTTTGAACGGTCACTCGGATTTCAAAGGGATGGTGGTTAAAAACTCTAGAAGTTCATATCGTACTAGAAAGATTTTGATATAGTTTCAACTTCCTCAATGTGTCTAAACTCATGCAAGACTTAGAGGTCTGATCGGTAATTGACGCTTAGCTTCATTATTAAAAGACCTAGTTATTATGTTCCGACGAAGTGCCAGCATTCCAAAATTTCATACACTTAGTAGTCCGGTGAACGATGATGCGTGTGATGATGTTCATCGCCGGTTGCCCACTCTTGTGGTGGCGGCCCGTCGCTGGCGGCTCGTGCGTGGCGCTCCGTCGCTGGCGCTCCGTCGCTGCGGCTCCGCGCTGGCGGCTCGATCGCTGGCGGCTCGTCGCTGGCGTCCGTGGCTTGCGGGCTCCGTCGCTGGCGGCTCCGTACGCTGGCGGATCCGTCGCTGGCGCTTCCCGTCGCTGGCGGCTCGTGGTGGCGGCTCCGCTCGCTGGCGGCTCGTCGCTGGCGGCTGCCGTCGCTGGCGCTCCGTCGCTTGGCGCTCCGTCGGTGGCGCTCCCCGTCCAGCTGCCGGGCTCCGTCGCTGGCGCTCCGTCCGCTGCGCTCCGTCGCTGGCGGCTCCGTCGCTGGCGGCCTCCGTCGCTGGCGGCTCCAGTCGCTGGCGGCTCCGTGCTGGCGGCTCCGTCGCTGGCGGCTCCGTCGCTATGGCGGCCTCCGCGCTGCGCTTCCGTCGCGGGCCGCTCCGTGCGCTGGCGGTCTCGTCGCTGGCGCTCCGTCGCTGGCGGCTCCGGTCGCATGGCGGCTCAGTCGCTGGCGCTCCGTGCTGGGCTCCGTCGCTGGCGGCTTCCGTGCTGCGCTTCCGCCTCGCTGGCGGCTCCAGTCGCTGGCGCTACCGTCGCTGGCGCTTACCGTCGCTGGCGGCTCCGGTCGTCTGGCGGGTTCGCGTGCTGGCGGCTCGTCGCTGCGGCTCGCGTCGCTGGCTCCTGGTCGTGCGGCTCGCGTGCTGGCGGGCTCCGTCGCTGGCGGCTCCGTGAATGGCGCTCGGCGTCGCTGGCGGCTCCGTCGCTGCGGCTCCGTCCGCTGGCGGCTTCCGTCGGCTGCGCTCGTCGCATGGCGGCTCCGTCGCTGGCGCTTCCGTCGCTGGCGTCTGCCGTAGCTGGACGGCTCCGTCGTGGCGGCTCGTGGCTGGCGGCTCGTCGCTGCGGCTGCCGTCCGCTGGCGCTCCGTCGCTGGCGCTCCGTCGCTGGCGGCTCCGTCGCTGGCGGCTCCGTCGCTGGCGCCCGGTCGCTGGCTTCCGTCGCTGGCGGCTCGTCGCTGGCGGCTTCCGTCGCGTGGGCTCCGTCGCTGGCGCTCCGTCGCGGCGGCTCCGTCGCTGGCGTTCGTCGCTGGCGTCGTGCTGAGGCTTCCGTCGCTGGGCGGCTCGTCGCTGGTGTCCAGCGAGCAATCGCCGAGTCATGACGAGGTTGACGAACGGAAAGAAAATGAGTCAACTTTGTCCCATGGCGCACATCAAAAATTTTTCATCGGGCACCGGATACGTTGTGAATGATGTTTACGGCAGAATATTCGCTTAGGTGCCCCCCGCAGCGCAGAAAAGAGGCCTCCTTCACTGCCCCAGCGCATCTTCAGAATATGACGTCATAGCGTCACGTCGGCTTCAACGAGGCTTAGCGTAGTAGCTCGCGCCTGAAGCTGATACATAATTTCTTCAATGATTACACTGCTGAAGTAGCTTCTCAGAGAACTAGCTATGCCTATGCACGACCCGCTTTTGACCGCATTGTTCAAGGACGTCCGTAATGGTTATGGTACTCGAGACATCGCTGAGCTCGTATCGTGACCGTTGCCCATGGAAATCTTACCTGAGCTCGTAGGGTGTACGAAGCTGCCGACGCAGACTTTTTGATAGGTTTAGACTTTTGCTCTTCACATATACAGTCTGAGAGCTACTTAGGCTTTGGTTTTGCAACATGTATCTAAAGCCGTTTTTGAATGTGTAGGGAAGTAACCTTTCTTTTCGCCCCGGACTTATAATAAATATAACAATGTAATAAAAATATAATAATAATTATAATATAATATAAGTTAAATAAAAATATTCACGGTATATCAGTTCTGATAGCTAGTCAGTTCGCGTTGCAAAGATCCGTTATCAGGCAGTTTGGTGGAACCAACTAATCTTTTTATCGATGCCACTCCCTTGACACCTTTCAAAATCACGTCACCCTTCAGTTGACACCAGTGAGAGTAGAGTACGTACACGGACTACATGATATGCTCAGCACCTCCTCCAAAAAGTCATCCATTGGGCTGCGATTGCTGATCGCCCAACAATCCCATTCAAGGTAGAAAACCAGCAGATTACAGCACTTATTTCGGGTAGAATTATTCAAAGAACAAGGACGGGTCGAAGAAAAAGGAGTTGGCTGTTTTCCATTTGTAAGAATCGTGCTCCAGTTGGAAAAGTTCGTGCGACACGCGCCGCAGGGGCAGCAAGCTTTCGTATTCGCGACTCGCACCAGCTATTTTTCACACATATGTCCCTCATTTGCCCTTATTCCATAAATTTGGCCATTGCCTAATTCCCAACTTGTTGTTTCGAGCCGTTGTAAGTTGAGTCAGCCATTGCCTCTCTTCAGCGCTGCGCTCTACATGTCTGTCTGCATGAGCTGTGGTCATGACAGTGGGGCTAAAGCCGGAAATTCTCGACAGGGTGCTAGCATTGCCTTTGTTGAATGGAGAGGGTAGCAAGAGCGTGAGTCAGAGATGGAAACAATGGTGCGGCTGTCACTCCTGCGTACCATGTGTGTGTGTTTTTTTTTCGGAAGTGTCTATCACGCCAGTACCTTGTGATAGAATAAGTGATTGGTAAGACTTTGCTGGAAAGGATCTTCAGTTGGATGGGCTTCTTTGAAGGCTATGATTTGTGGTTTAATTGATCAGTGTGAGAAAATGGGGAGGAATTATAATCTGGAAGAAGAACCAGGAGGATCCGAGCTTCCTGCTGCGCTCAAAGGAATGCAGTAACTCGTGAGCATAGACGAGTCAAATGTCTCATTGATGACTCTACACCTGAACCTTCTTGATCCTCGTACCGCAGCCATATTTGCGCCGTTGCTAGGAGCGTACGTAATCGCAAATAAAAAAAACCGAATTAGGAAAATACTTGAATTTTGCTGTAGGACTAGCAGCAGGTAACCATCGTATAAGCTTAACATCTTTCAATTTTCAAAAGGAAACCAAGCTCATGGCGCGAACCAGAAGAAATCCATCAGTGATGAATCGATGAACATAATTAACATAATTGCGATTCGATAACATAATTGCTTATTCAATACATTCGGGAAACGTGATCTGGAGACTTTTCAAAGGTAATGGATTAAGTACATACCTTACAATGAACTGGAAATACGTTTTCGAGTGGTTCGACATTTCCTCCAACCTCTTCGCCGAAACTTTGCGATCTATGAAGCATTTGCATTATATTAAGCGCCTTTGAGGAAGGAGTAGTCCTGTTTTTATCAAAGAAAGCCTTAATTTTTGCTAAGCTCGACAACGAGAGTGGTATAGGGTGGTCTCCTATTCAGACTGTAGATAGACCGTACAAATTTATCACTACCTTACTCTTCTCTTCATTTATTGGAAGATCACAAATGAAAAAGTCATGTTGTTCAAACAGGGGTGCATTTGCAACCTGATATTTTCTCGAAGTGAAGCTTTCCAGCTTGCGAGGCACGATACTATCCGCGATCACGGCAGTGACTGTGTTGAGCACGGAGGCCAGGTTCCTATTAGCGTAATTGTTTGTACTTATTTGCAACCACTTGCAACCGCTTGATCTCCTTCCTTGATCGATGTCTGTTCTGCCCTTCATTACTTTCTCACAGTTATCCTGTGAAAGTATTTGTATTCAACGGGAATAAGCACATTTTCTTTCACTACTTAAAGTTTTTGCCGTGCGACATTAATGACTCCGTTAGGGATAATGGATAATATGCTAGCTCACGAACCTTTTTGAGGTGCACCTCGTCTTCTATATGCACTCATTAATGGAGTCAGGTGGTCTCAAACGGTCCTAAAAGATGAAATAGTCGTCAGCTTAAGCAGATTTATTCTTATTGTCTAATCCCGGACTAGGGTCAAGCAGGGCGTTCGGAAAACTGACCAGAAAACGCTTTGAACTTCTCATGGAACTTTGGAATGAGACCTGACGAATCGATAGTCTCGAAGGCTGAATACAAGGACACCGAAACTGCTACGTGGACTTCCTAAGAAAGCTATGAGCCTTCAAAGTTGGCAAAAAACTCACTGAGGAGAGCTTACCTGGTGGAATCACATTTGCCGTGGCGTGTCAAAATGAGTCTCAAATTCGTATTCAGGGCACCCGTTTACCCTTGCAGAGCATGTTCCAGACAAAAAGCAACCTTATTCTCTTATACATAAGTTGCACATTATTATTAGCGTTCTTTTGCAGCTTTCAAGGCTCACAGCTTTCTTACAATGTCCACGTAGCACTTTTAGTGTCTATATTCGTAATCAGCGTCCAAGACGCTATTGATGTACCAAGTCTCCTTTCAAAGCATGGGAATTCCAAAAATTCCCTGGTGAGGTACGCCCCACCTCCAGTAACAACTCTTCTCGGTTACAGATGTCATGTGAAGAGGTGCGATTGCTCTTGGAACGCATGTGATGACATTGGAGCGCTTATGACCGGGAACATGATGAAAATTGCACACTACTCAAATGTGCATAACTTTCCTCAGAGTGGACAAGTATTTGAAAATAAGTGGATTAGGAAGTTTTGACGAATGCTTTCTAATTAGTGCTGAAATTGCGTAAAATATTGGGATAGTACTGTTTCGGATAATCAAAGTTCTTGAGAAGGTCAAGTTTTTAGACTTTCAAAATAACCTCTATCAAATGCGATAATTCAGAAAGCTTGAAGGAATCTTCCACGGAAAGACTGCTTATCCCTTCCTTGTGTACAGGTGTTGGGTATGATCATTGATGATCATATGCAAAGTTCAGAGCGAAAATGATGAAACCCACAAGAGAAACAGCCCTTGGAAAGACCCATCTGTTGGACCGGATTGGACCAGTAGACGGGACCGGAAGTGCTTCTGTGACGAAGTGCGTGACAGATGCGTATCCGCGTGTCAGTTCATGGAAAGGGTCCAACATGAATCCTGTTCACGTTCACGCTTTTGACACGTTTGCACGTGTTGACCTCACGCCGCTAACGGTTGTGGAATTTTTACAGCGGGAATTCAATTTTTTATAGTCGAATTGGTTATCTAAATATTATCAAAATCAACGCCTGTATTTCGTTCTTTTTGCTATCTTCATGAAGCAAGGGGCCTAATGTATCGTTTTTTGTAGGAACGGAGGCGATGTTTTTCCATGGAAGATTCCTTCAATGTCTTTTACTGAAAGGTTCTTCTCTTCTACGGTTATTAACATGACTTGATACGTTAAAAACGTCGAAAATGCGCCCGTTGGGAATTTCACACAAATAACGAGGAAAATTCTCGAGTTTTAAAAGCCATGATTTCCTTCAAATGCGTTTTCAGAAAATTTGACATGGCACTGTAATATAGGGAATACGCTGGATGCAAGGACCACTGCATAAAATGATTCAACACGATCAGAATGACAAAATAGCCCCATTGAGGATTTTCCTCTGAGGATTGGTCCGAATTCAGCAGAGGGACTCTCCTTCGTTGCGCTGTCACTCCTAAGCGATCATTGTTCCTCAATTCAATTTGATACAATGAAGGGCGCCTAGGAATTTAGAGGCTTTCTATTCTCTATTAAGAGTGGAAGTGCACTGTAAGGTTTCGACTTTCTCAAATGGTTATGTATGTTTACGAAGTTAACGCTGAAAATTGCAATTCTTCTAGAGTGAATTTTTAGTGAATTCCTTCTCGTCACATTGGCTAGTTCCTACCTGGAATCTCCTGATGTCTTACAAACTCACTTCCCCATAGAAACGGGTACTGAAGCGCTTAGCCTCGGTCAATCTCACTCAGGGGCACGCCGTGCACTCGGCGGCTTGCGCCAGTCGCGGCTCCCACGCAATCCCAAACAGGGCCACTGCTCTGATCATTACTGATCCCGGCACTTACGGCGGCCTCCTACCTCCCTCTGGACTTGATACGATCCCCCCCCCCCCTTCATCGAGGATTTCTCAACGTACGTTTGATCCTTCCACGGTCAACTCGCGTTGCGTTGGCGTTATGTTCCACCTTCTCTTCATTCCTTTACGATTGACGCTTCTTTCAGACAGTGGAGAAGGTGTTGGAGGATGGGAGTGGAAGGGTCGTAATGAGAACCTTGAACGGTGAGCCGTGTCGAAGGAGATAATCGATTCGATGCGGTCATTTCTCGTCGAGTGTGGCTGATTTTGCAACATGGCTTGGGCAAAAAGTACGCAGTTATGTAATCGCTGATAATTGAAAATGCAAAGCGTGTGAAAGATGAACATGCAAATATGGAAGTGATGAATTTCAAGGATTGCCTGCTTGGTCAGGAATCCTCTTGTTGAGTCCCTATCTAGCCAAAGTCGACCACAACGTCGGAAGAATATGGTGCCAACACGGTCGCCCCTTTCGTAGAATGCTTTGCGACGCCCATCGGCTCTTTTGTGGTCCGTCGAGGTGGTGGTTTACCTTCCGCCATTCTATCTAAATTACAATATTTTTTCAGTGCGTGTGAGCGAGAAGGGGGCAGAAGAGTGGGATACCCTCCGCTACAAACCGGGGTTCCGCAAAGCCTGTTTTCGGAGGTAGATAGTTATAAAAGATTTTCCACACCGATATTCCCTACCACTATCTTTAAAATCAACAGCTATCAGTTCCCAGGCTAGTTCCGAAATGTACAAAACATTACCTCATTCGGTAGCTCTCGTAACTGATGAAAAGTCTCTGCACGGCCCCGAGATTTATAAACCCTGGTTTTTTTTCACTGGTGCCTAATTAGCACCTCAAATTCTTGTATTGATACTAATAGTCAAAATTAGCCAGTGGGAAAAGCGATTGTAAACCTCCGTGTTAAACTGGCCGCAAAAGTGAAAACTTCGACCAGCAGCTGAGATCTCAGAGCGTAATTTTGTGATGGCTTGTTTTTTATGGAGAAACTATGAAACCGCTTGCGAAAAAGGCTTACCAAAAGCGTATAAGGGTCGGTGGTGAGTTGGCTTGTCACGCTGGGATGACTAGGACTTGTCGTTTTCGCTTTTTCCCGCGAATGAAGTAATGGAGATGGTATGATCATTCGAACCTGAACAACGTTTACGAGCGATGAGGCGAATGTTTTGTGGAAGGTCTCTACGATCAAATGTATTGCTCGTGTTTCGCTTAGACAGTAGCATTTCGCTGGACATTCTGAAGCAGGAAAAGCAAAACAATTTGCTTGGCGTCCATCTGCCCTCGAAACTCTTCAGTGCAATATCCCGACTGCCTTCCGTCTTCTCTTCACAACGTTGTGCATCCAACGTCGTTACCCTGTTTCTTCCCGTGACCAATCTAGGTATTACGTCCGAAAAACGGAAAAGATAAGGTTTTTGGCACGGCTAGTGCAAAGCCTGTGCATCCACCTGACAAGATGAGAGCTACGTGTAATAGTGTTGAGGGGGGGGGGCACTGTCAGGCTGCATGGCACAATGGCCCCTTGCGGAGGTACGGAATCAGGGAAATTCTCGAACAAACGCAAAGTTCCGTATATCGCAGCTGACAGAAACAAGAGCAGATGCTACTTGGCGAGTAGAACATTGCGTGAATGTACCTTCACTCCAGGGGGGCAATTGTAATTGATGATCTCCTAGCTAAGCGATTATTTTATGTAGCCAAAAACTTTTCGCATGCGGTCTGCTCACTAGCCTATTACACCAACTTTTGCAAACAGCAGATCTTGAATCTCACCCGTTTACAAGTATCAAAAGGGACTTTTTGATGCTTACTCTCCAATTCTATATGACGAAGCATACGATTCGTATGTTTGCTTTAGTCGAGACAAAAAAAAACAAAGCTTTAGGTCTGAGAAAAAAAAACAAAAGCCCGGCAATGTCTGAGTTGATTTCCAACCATATTTTGCTACATTATTTTTGGAACGTAGGCTCTAGCATTGAGGCGCTTTTTTTCGCGAGGGGGATGTCAACGTCCAAGGGCCATGTGAAAAATGCTTGGTGTCGCTGCGTAAACACCCTTATGTTACTCATGTGGTGATACAAATGTATGATAATTAGAGATGCGTAAGAAAGTCCTAGCCGTTTTGGCACTTTTTTGCTTTACTTTTCAATTCTTTTCAATTCAACTTCTTTCTTTTTCGGGGGCTGGAGAATGCCTGAGGCGAATGTAAATAGTGATATCCAGAGAGGCAATGTCGGGGAATGATGGGTGTCAGCGAACGTTCCCAAAACATAGCTCCTTCCATTTGTGACTGCGTCTTCTTAATCAGTTAGCTATGTGGGGCCTAGCGTCACCGTGGAGTAGGGAGGACAAGAAGTTCATCTCGGTCGTTTTCTTGAAGAGCGTCCCTAGTTTGGAATGACCTGCGTAAACTGCTGCCCGGTAAGCGAGCCCGTGCCGAGCAGCTCAGAATACACCAATCCTGCGAATTCCAGCAGCCCCAGCAAAAAAGGACCGCTCCTTGGATGAAGTCGATGTTGCTTGCGCGCATGGGCTTCTCCGCAAGCGGAGCCAAACGCACTGTTGCCTCGTTAGAATCGTAGAGGACCCAACTCTCACTCCCGTAAGCATGCCCTGTCAAAGATCGTTCGGGTGCGCGACGAAAGAAGGAGAAACTGACAAATGGTACCCGCCTGAGCCGCGTGCTATCAGTCAAGACATGAGGATTCACCGCAGTCGGCCACTTTCCCTGTGCGAGGGACGTGCGAGGGGCGACCGACGGACTGCTGGGATGGGCCTGCACCGAGGTCTATATCACAAAAGCTTCGCTGTGCTGTGCTAATCTCCGGTGATCCTCTTCGTACACGCGCCGACAACGGTGGAGTCGTTCCACTGTTTGGGGCTCTCAACCATGTACTTCTTTTCGGAAGCTGTGTCTCCTCCTCTGAAGCTTGCGAACCAGAGTTTGATACTGGTGGCGAAAGTGGTGTTCCTTCCCAATGCGCTGCTGATGATGTTGACGGTTTCCACTGCTCCTCTGCCGCAACGCCATTCATTGAAGATGATCGCTCAAAAGTGCTCTTGTGGAATCGACATCATGATTCAAGTTAAAGGAGGCAACCCGGCCACATATACCTACTAGTATGATCGACGGCGATAATCTATCATGTAGCAGATTCTAGGTATCGATCACTAAGCGAAAGTTCTGGAGCTTTCAGAAGATCGGCTCAGGACTTTTTTACCATCCTAAGTATGTACCAGCATTACAAATTATGAATTCTTTTCGAAGAGGTGTGCTGATTTGTAAGCCGAGTTACATACCTCGAAAAAAGGGCTCGTATTCCGTTCTCTAATGACCACAGTTGGCCACAGTTCAGGGTTGGTTATTTGCGTAGATTCTGACAATTCTAGCGCAGGTGTACTGGGCGGTTTGTGAAAAATTAAGTAATTTCCAAACATCACCGTTTTGAAGGAGGAGTTCACGAAAGGTCAAAGAAAGGGAAAATTACATAGTGGGGATTAGGCGGGCCTCCTGACGGTGGTGACTAATGCGAATTGGCGAGTTGACCTCGGCGATCTAGCATGGCTCGATTGGCGAGATACGCCCACAGACTATCTAATCACTTGCACGGTCTATTCACGGCGAATGATTAGGTAGCAGAGAGAGCGTATGTTGAAGAGGGCACAGCGATGAGAGTCGCATCAATGCACAACTTTACGGGCAAGGAAGGGATCCCATTTCTCGGGTTTCGGGCTGTGGCTAATTTTTCATCGTGATTTCTGCACTTAAGTTACCTTTTAGTGAGTACTCTATCTGCGTAAATTTTTGTTGTATCAGAAACAATATCAGCAATCGAAACTGTGAAAATATGAAGATATATCAGAGATTACCTAGAGCGAATGGGAAAGGCAAAGGCAAGGGTCGCGATAAGAACACCAGAGCAATACCTCTTGAGTGAGTAGCAGCACCCTATCACAATCGTGGTGGTACTGTCGTAACTGAATGTGCGCGACAATAGAGTTATGCCCTCGTTGACCGTTGCGACCGCTGCCATTCCTATCAATCGACGTGGCGTCTGCGTCCTCTCGCGTTTTCCTCTCTTCGCAGCGCTGGTGTCTCTCCGTCTTACCACGGTCACATCTTTTCCCTTCACAAAGTCTATTTTAGCCTTCAATGGATAACGCTGAGCCTTTAGCCAGCAAGTGCACAGACAAGGGAGTTATTTCCAAGTGTTGCGAGATTATTGAGAAATCCCAGCATCGTTTCATGACTTCTAAATTCACTAGACGGTGTGGTCAACCAGACGTACAATGCGTAGGGTAGGAACAGTGATCGAGGTGCTACGACTGGACCCGATAGTCGTTTTCTTCATATGTACTTGAATATTGATGACAGAGAGCGTTGCCGCGTTGGACAGGCACCCCAGTTTTTTTTATCCCAGCCGATCGAAGCCTCACCATGTCGGAGTCAATCACTTCAGTTCGCTTTCTAATTTCTTTCTTGCCATCTTGCTTCCTAATTTTTCCCTTGAGCCGATATTTCCCATTTTCCTGACAGTCATCCGTCATGAATGGCCGTGGCTTGATCTATATAGACTGTTTTGCAGGTGTTTGCTAACATTCTGAGAGGGTGCACACTGTTTGCTGTGTTTGCTGTACTGAGGCTTCCCGTAAAAGCAAGGAAGTCTCGATGTTGATTGGTGCGCAAAACACCCTACGTCTGCTAAAATTCGTCGACGATTCTGAGTGCATATTTGGCATGCAAAACAAATTGCAAGGTTCGTTGATAATGTTGGTTCCACTCCGTGTTCACACTCCATCTTCTTCCTTATGTTTTTCTTTCTTGAGCTCCTTTTCATCCTAGTGAAGTCTGAATCATTTAAAGCAATCAACCCAGATGAGGCTGTACCGAATAATTTATTGAGTGAATAGAATAGAGTAGTCCACTGGTATTATAACTGTGACGTCGTCGCGGCTCGAGAGTGTGTGATAATGGCGCTAGGGCTTTCAGTATGAGCTAATGACGGCTAAGTTAGGTAATGGACGAGTTACTGCGTGCACACTCCTGAGGTAATGGACGAGATACCGCGAGCATACCCCATGTCACGCAACGCGATTTACGGTGTGGCGGCTGATTAAAACATGCGCGGGTTGGTGAAGCACCGGCGCAGGCTAGTTCAAATAACTCGTCTGACAGCCTCTGCCTCAGTTCCAGGGAAAAGAGGGCACCCTCGGAAGAGAGCAGCTCAAGAGCTTCATCGGCAATTTTCCTTGCTTCTTTTATCACTCAACTCAGCAGCATCCATAAATTTTTATCGATATCTGTTGCTCCACTAATGCGATCTGGGTTGTGCTTTTAAGCAACAATGGATCTATACTTTTGTCACTAATGGGCTGGAAAGTAGTCTGGGAGATAGTGTGATTGCAGGGAACTATTGAACTCGGTCTTCAGAAACAAACCCCGGGATTAGCCCGACTAGTAGGAAGGATACCGCGAGGGAAATTGTTAGGTCCGTACCTACCTAGATCACTCCAGCTTCGTCGCAAAATTTGCGCGGTTAGCGCGCTAGTTCTTACGGACCTGCAACCATCGACCTCCGTTGCAACGTTTCCCACCTACCGCGAGAGGTGGTGAAATCACCGTATACATTGATGTATAGATGATCAGCGTGCTCTCTCAAACTTGTGCTCTCTCGCGTACTTTGTCCTCTTTGATCGCTCTGTCTCGCAATAGTGTCACACTCGCCATCATAAGGTTAAGGCTCCGATTTCAGCGTTTCCAAAATTTTCTCTTGCTTCCCTTTCCACTTTCAGGTCGTTCTGCAGGTAGGCTATCACTACAAAGCGCTCATAACACCAGCTTGATCCCGGGGTATGCCTTTAAACTATGGTGGTTTCATTAGAACCAACCTCCGTAATTTTATTCAGTTCCAAATTTGGAGTGCGGTTTTGAAATGTTTAAAAGCCCAATTGTTATGTGACGTGTCACCACAAAGTGCCACGTCGACCTGGTTCTCCCCTTGTTAAAATTGCAGGGTCACTGCCACAGCTTCACATCAGTTGCCTCATTCGCATACGCTACGTCTAACTACCAGCTAGCACAGTTTCACCGCATCCGCTGTCGCGGTCTATGATGTTTGATTCCTATACATGGGCAGCAGTGGAAGGTTACCCTAAGCTAGGTGATAACTGAAAGGAAAATAATTTAAAGAAAGGATCATCAACTCGATTGATCTCTGAACTGCACCGACCGCTTTATATTGTCAATAATGGCCGTGTTGTTGAATGCGATAGGCTAAACAATGACTTTTTGGGTCCTTCCGGCCGCTGTGTTATATGCACCCAGGGACCGTAAGAGTCAAGTAGCGCCAAGTAGCTACTGAACGTGGTGAATTTCCCCATGGACGGGAACAGATAACGTGAAACATGGACATCGACCCCTGAACCCGCCAGCTCGCCCCATATCGCAAGTGCGTACACTCGCGACTTGAATCCGAATGCAAGACTCGTTTCCGTCTTTTGTCAGTATAAGCTCGGGATCATCGAATCACGTCGTACAAAGATATCTTAACAACAGGTACACAACGATTTTGCTTGCAAATCTGAGACTTCAGGCGGCGTTGATACAACAGCCTTGTCAGCGGCAGCGTGGGAAATTCCCATTGAGCCGTGTCAACTCGTCCGGTGCATGTGGTGAACATCCCACGTTGCCTGCAAAACTTGCGTCACACGGGTTTAAACCTCCGGTACACCCTGACAGGCATCGCCACCACTGCACTAAGTAAAACCTCTTATCAACGGTGAAAAGGTTGTAAAGAGAAGGGGATATCCTACAAAGTTTACAAACCTTCACATCTCGTATATAGTGTTGATCTCGTGACCGATCTAATACCAACGTAGACCATAGGCGCTATACCCTTGACGAATCAGTATAGGGTGCTTCTCTTCCCCTCTCCAACACCCTGCTTTGACACACGCAGCCTGGGAGTTTGAATGTGGACATCGGATGGCCACATTTTTTTCAGAGATGGCCACATTCAGAGTGGCAGCATGCCTGCATCTTCACCTCTCCTGCACTATTTCTCGTTTCCGTGTCGCCATCGTTTTGGTTTTTAAATGCCCTGCCAATCCTCTCACACCCACACGATGTGATCACCCCGACCTCCGAATGAGTTCGAACTCACTTCGACGTCCTGACGGGAGGTACTGTACAAATGTTTTGGGAAACCTTGAATGGAAGCCCTCAGGTTACTGTGAGCTCATGGTCACATGGTAACTAGCAGCTGAGGCCACATCACTACGTCCCAGATGAATTAGGTGTCACAATCCCGGAGACGTGGCAAGCTTTGTTGGATGACTCGGGAAAAATTCCATCCGAGATCCTCATAGCGTGATATGCTCATCATGATGACAATTTTCGCCCAAGTTATTGGATATCGCCGAGAATTCATGGCGATCCGTAAGCGCAAAGGCAACATGCTAGTATGGAAGGATTTCGCTATAATCACTTTGAACCGGGCTCCCACACTGCTAAGTCCAAAACACCCGAATGGTGATTTGACGATTGTCTGCTACAGGCAGAAGTATTTCACGTCTTCTATCTCCGTCCTCAATCAGTTTTTTTTTATGAGAAACATCGAAATTCCTCATCGATGTTTTCTGTAGTAGTAGCAAAGCCAAGCGCAATATCATTACAAAGGTCAAAAATGAATTTACAATTTGACATTTTCTTCGTCTTTTATCACTGGTGTCATCTATTCGCAACAGTCTAGTGGCAGATCGCAATGGACGGCTATGAAACAGTGGAAGATGGTGAGCTTCCTATCAAGTAGACCATTCTATGTAATTGCCAATTCTATTTTTTACTCACAAGTAGCTTCTTACAAACGAAGACAGGAGCACGGGTGCGAAAAGGGTCGATAGTGGAGAGACAAGGAAGTCGCCGAAAACGCTATGGTTAAGGCTCAATTATGTAACCACGCTGTGGTAAAACCAATGAGATAAAGAGCGCGGCAAGGAAGTATTGGGAGCGTCGAGACAGCCCTGGCTAAACCCTGGCACGCTTGCCGAGAAGTTTTGAGTCGCTAACAGGACAGGGTTGAGAACTGAGTAGGCAGCTCTATCCTATTCATCAGAGGACTCATCATGGGTATCCCTTCAACCTTTTGACTACGTTGATACAGTCTGTACCACCCGTATCAAATGCTACTGCGGTATTGCCACCATTTCAAGAGCTTCTCAAAGTAGCGGTGTCCGATTGAAGGCTGAGTTGTGCGAACATGGTAACTGTATAAACTCGTTAAGGAATTCGTCACACGACAATGGAGTTCCTAGCAGGGTCAATCCTATGTAGCGACAAGTACCAAGGGGGGGGGGAGCGTATTTTGTTGAGTTTGTAGGTGGGGGTCGTATTCGATGTAATCTTAGAATTGTTTAGGGTGCGTAGTGTGAAGGAGCGCGAAAAATTTAACTGTTTCAATGTACGTACCGCTCCCCCCCCCTCCCCCGCTCAACGGCTTTTTTTAAGGGAAAAGTGGGTGGAGTTAGGTGTGTCGACTGGTCTCAGAATTAAATACTATAGAAACAGCGACCATGATGGCGAGGGTGGTGAAGGGGGGGGTCGTGAAATTTTTGATTGGAAAGGGGGTCGTAAAAAATTTCCGAAAAGTCGCAACGGTAGGACCGACCCTGGTTCCCAGTTAAGAAAACAGGTGCCAGGCACAGGTTGTTAACCAAGTAGCGTACAAATGTGTTTTTGTAGATGAATTGATCCGATAATATGTATTTCAAAATTTTGATTCAAGCTGAAGGGGTGTGGCGCCAAGAGGAGCCGCTACCGCGTGTATGGTCCGTGGATCGAATCCTAGGTTAGGCTCCTCACGCCAGCTGAATTTCTGTAGATGAATAATCGTTGCTAGGAATCCCACATAAACCACTAACACCTTTATTTGCAAAAAGTCTTACCCTAAGGGGCTAATATCCCCTTCCTTCCCCCTCCACCTTATACCAACGTGAATCACTAGATTCCAATATCACTCGTTGGGTTCGCGAACAATTAAAAAAATATAAGGTTTACACCAAATTTTTTTTTGTTCTGTACTTTTTGTAGAGATAAAACTTGGTAAAACTGCGAACAGATTAGAAAGTTACTGGAATGTGCTCGCTGCTGTGTTTGCTAACGATTATTACCTTGCTCGGAAATGTGCGGAAGCAAGTTGCGATATTAACTAAGCATTTGGTTCAGAGTCCACAAAAAATACGCTGTGCAGTCGTAATTCAAAATGTCTTTCTCGCGATGTTGAAAGCTTCGAAGGAGATTAGTGATATCGGAGACTGATAAAGATCAGCTGAGGGTTTTGACCAAACAAATCTGCATGAAACTGTTGAACAGGCTGCTTTGAATTGGGCGTAACCGACATAAGATTTCCAAACATAGCGGTGAGGGTAAAAAGCCCAAAGAAGTCGAAAATTGGGTGCCGCCGGCTCTTCTACCCACTGTTGCACAACCCCATCTCGGACTTCCAAGTTGAACTAGCTGAGCTACGAAATTGTGCTGCAAACATTTTACACACTAAACCTATTGCCTACCAACTATCACTTTTCCAACCATCTGGAAGGTCTACTGAGAAAGATTGAGCATTGAAACCCAACATGGTGGTGAAACGACCTTCGCCGAGTTCTTAGCTCACAGAACTCCAGCACTTCCAACATCCGGATCAGTTAAACTCATTTCTTGTAGGCAAAGGTATGGGGATTGTAATAGTTTTTATTTTGAGCAAAGACGCTTTGTTTGAACCGAGATGTGCGTTTTTGAATTGGGGAGTCAAAATCGGCGGAAACTTTTTGGACAACCCCATATTTACGAAATTTTTGGTAATTTCGAATTTTCAGATATTATAGCTGTTGTGTCTTCGAAACGATGAACTTCTTGGGAAGTAAAATTCAGGTTCTTAGGCATCTTCTTCTTCTTCGGTCCACCCGATGTGTTGGCTCCGTCTGGACTCTAAAGGAATAGGCGACGGGTTTCTCGACAAGAACACGAAAACTTGCCACCGTGTCCGTGTTGCTTCCGTGGACAGATCACCAGTTAGCCCGATTCCGAAGATAACGAAGAGAAGTAAAAGGAGATGAATGCATGTGCACACGCGGAGGGGGGGGGGGGCGAAAATGCATCACGTGATGGCGGCCGCGCCCGCCCAGCTCCTTTTCGTGCGCGGTTACTGCCACACCAGGCAGGCACGTCTGTTTATCGTCATCATCGAGCATGTCGCACTTTGAACATTTGTATTCGTACCGTGGGCCGTTCGCTACCTCCTTGGGGAAAGACGTCCCCCCGTCCTCTGATCCTATCCCCTCTTCTTTTGGAACGTCATATGTTAGAGAGTGGGAAAGGAACATATTGAGGAATTGGGGGGGGGGGGGGGATTTTCGCAAGTTGTAACAGTTCCCTTTCTTCCCTTCCACTTCAGGGTTGCGTCATAAGATACACCGTACTTCCGCGTCTCTATTTTTTCCATATTTTGACTATTGCGGCTTGTAAAGAGATTGCGTGCAGAACAAAACTCGCAGAAGTTTGGTGGGTCCTACGACGCATCCCTGAGAGAGGAAAGGGAATGGTCGCGGACGGCCCTGTAAGCGCTCGTCCCTCATCTCAGTTCAATAGAATTATCTCACACGCAGTTTTTGTAGTGGTGTTGCTGGAGGGCAAACCTCGCTCAACAAATGAATCTGTGGCCTACTAAACCGTCAAGGGTCTCATCCAGTAAGGGGGGGGGGGAGATATGGTGCGGCGGAATCCTAGTTTCAGCAGGATAGGAAATTCCCGGGGTGCGTGAATCATTTCGCTCAGCTTCTACACTCATCCCAGAGCTTCCTTTCGCAAAAAAGTGGATTAAGATCGTCTGCCGCAGCACATGCCCCTCGCCCCTTACTGGATGAGACCCATCGACAGTCTCACGAGGTGATGTATTTCATAGATCCCATGAGCGAGTGCCCTTATCAGCTCTTCGCTTTTTCCTTTTCTATTTCTCTTTTTTCTTTTTGGTTCCATTTCGCGTTGATCCAGTGCTTAGCTAGATCACAGTGCGCCGAACTGGACAAGTAGAGGAAGAGTGGGCATTTTGGTACGGAGCACCGAAGGCAAGCTAGGAGGATGAGGCTGTTCGCGTAAGCTTTGAAAAAGGGGATGAACTTTAGAGTGCGCGAGACATCTCTCGTGAGACGGAAACCCCTTTCTACAGGAGCAAATTTATGGCCTGTTCTCCAAGTTCTTTCTCACCTGGGTTTAGGCAAAATTTCTTTTCTGGCGTACATTAGTTTTATTGAATCATCCAGCGCTGAAAATTCAGCAACATTCAGTAAAGTTCTGATAAATAACGTGGAAATGATCGTTTCGCTTTGTGGATTTGAGGGACTTTTTTAGGAATTACCCTTATCCGTACTGGCTGCTACGCCAAAATTCCAGCTTCGCTTCCTGTAAGAGCGTCCTTACTTAGAGTTAAGGTCTGCAGCAAATCTGATGCTGTTCAGCAGGCTTAGTTTATAATAGTAAGGGGAGGCATGTGGTGCTTAGTCGTACCGTCTTTCAGTAATTCCAATTTTCGCAGGGGAGGGAATGTATGAGGTGCGTTGACGTTTCGTTTAGCTTTTCCACTCATTCCAGAATTTTCTCCCCTACAATTTTGGGTTTACATGAGCATGAGCTGTAACACCATGCTTCCCCCCCCCCTTCAATGGAATGGACACTGTTAAACAAATGTGATTATTAGTTCAAGTGTAAGTATTACCTAGACAAAGAGATTTGTTTCGGAGTTTAGAATGAAAAGCGAAAGCCTGTAAGGTACCAGAGGCGTTTCAGAAAATTGCGTGATTTATTGTTAGATGTGGTAACCATCGAGGCAAGAAACGTTTCTTCATTTCAGGGTTTTGTTGACTGCTTTCAACTGATCTCTATGGTATCGCTTGTCCTGATATCGCTGCTAATGATTCTGGCTGAAGCGAAGAGGAGGAAGGGAAGTTCTGCCAGTGATGCTCCGGCTGGAAATCTATCGCTGCCTGGCGTTAAAATAGCAATCGACAAATCGTTCACGAATTACACGTTATCTACTGGACAGTTCGCAGTGTTTTATGCTGTTCTTGGGAAACAAGATGCTGTGAGTTTCTGATCAAAATTTGAAAGATAACCTCCAGCCGGGTGAACTTCGGTTCTCTCAGTCGGGGTCACCCCCTTGATTGAGCAAGCTGGTTCTTGTCCTCTCGCCGCGCTCACTTCAACTGCGGTGTCACCACCCACGTGGGCGCGTCCTCGCCGCTGATGAGCTTTCGTCTTCTAACTCCCCTTCCCCCACGCCCGGACACCCCAATTTAGTGATCATTACAGTACTGCTTACTGTTAGTAGAAATGAATACTTTCATGGGTTCAATTAATAACTCTCTGATGGCTTCATCTAGACTTTTTTCCATAGGTTCCATAATATGATGAATCACTATGGATCCGCACTTTTGAGAAATTCATTCAGACCAGTAGTACCCATATAAATGCCGTGGTTCTAACTTTAGTCGATTTAAATGGTGACAGTGTCAGAGCAACTGCACATACCCTCCTTTTCGAGAAACCTATGGAGGGCGTCGTCACTTATGGTGTATGGTCTGTAACCGAAGCTCTTCTCATCTCTCGAAAGGGAGTATAGAGTGTGCGGTGATGGTGACCTGACTGATTGGTAAAATAAAGTCGAACATCTTACTTCAGCTCACGCAAGTGGATACGAGTTAGGACTACACTCATCAAAGTCGATGGTTGCGTTAGAGTAGCTAATTGCGCGAAAACTTTGCTCCTCGCATAAGCTCATAAGCATCGGAGCTCACCCTACTTAGGAGCGGCATTCATGTCGGCGTGGTGGCGTAGTTGGGGACTTACGCTGCTCCCGCTCACAGAAACGATTTCTCACTATGGTTTCCTAGGTTCCACCGTAAGCGCGTTCGCGGTGGAGGCGCAGCGCCACATGTTATCGATTTGCTTTCGTCGTTTTCTCTTTGCACCACGACGAGAGCCACGACGAGAATGTGGTCGTCAACTGTACGGAGCGCCATCGCTGTAGAAAGTGGAGTATGGCAAGGCGGATGATTTGCCGCAGGAAAGGGCGGCCCTGGGTGGGGACCTGCTCCCCCGCGAGGCGCTAGAACTGCGTGAAGTTCACGCCTCCTCGCGCAAGCGACCAGGCGAGCGTTACAGGAATCTTGCAGGGCTGTCTCCGGGTGGCCGCGGAAAAATGTGCTATACTGCCTCAGGCCTAGTCTCGATCAAAGGTCCGGTGTACACATGCACTGGTCTAATTGCGCGCCCCAATGCCCAACATCTTGCCCCAGTGCAGTGTAACGGAGATACGGTGGAACCTAGAAAACCATACTGACAAATCGTTCTTGTCGCCCGCTTTCGCCTTTCTCCACGCGGGAGTAGAAACACCAGAAGCCGTAGCGGTTACCGCAGGTCACCCGGATCCATTGACCTACACCATGCCAAATAACCTATGGACTACGGCCATTGGAGTCTACGGCGGCGGCCATAAAACCTAGCCTACGAACGTTCCTTACATTTAGCTCGATATGTGTAAAACAAATGCACAACGGTAGAATCACCATTTGATGACCTAAATAAAAAACACACAATTGAACTATAGATTCACATCGAATTTACTGCGAATTACGAGCAGAGTAATGACAAATCTTAGGGAGTAGGAACCACGACCTACGAATTCAGGACTCGAACCCAGTCCCCAGTTCCTCACGGGGAGACGCGGTAGCGGTCCTGCGCTCCATCTCGTGTGTCCATGCCCATTTTCCTCAATTCATTCCAATTGGGGACCGCAGCGGCCTCGTAGAAGGACCAGCAGGGGACGACGGAAAAGCGAGCGGCGTAGCCGCCAGACACGGCGTGATCGGCGTAGATTGAACAGACAGAGAGAGTACGCAAGCTCTGCTTCTCTGTATGGTTCCTGAATCTTCAACCAGGCGAGCGCACCGAAACCCGTTCACCCTACACCTTTCCAGGTGCGACTGTTCAAAGAGGTCCTGCGGAAGACACCAATGCACAAGTATTGTGACTGGCAGCTACAAAAAAGTAGCCAAACTCTCTTTTGAAGCAACCAACCCGAAGTGAGGTTATGTCGAAGAATCTGTTCTGAGGTGGGACAGAGTAATATGAGTATCACAGATTTACCGTTATCGCCACTCGGTGCACGACATTGGCGCTGGGTTCCTGCAAAGTGATCAAATGGCGGCTAATGTGAACTTACGAACGAGATACCTCGTGCACATCCTTTGCAATGCCAATAAGATTACGACGTAGTGTCTAATTCAAGCTAAATTCACAGGTTTTTGGAGCCATAGAGCGAGGAAATTCGTACAACTCCGGCCTACCTCTTCCTCACTTCAAGGGGGTGGAGAGGCGACGGTTCTTTGGGTATTCACAGTTTCATCGCTACCATCCCACCAATTTGATCTGGGGTGGGTTGCTCACAGCAACAAACCCAGCAGGGTCCTTACATTCGATACTAATGGTGTGGAAATGATGCGCTAACCTTAGCCAAGAAAACACGATTTGTCACTGAACAAATAACTCACCTTGGTCAGCCGCTAGAATGGGAGTTGAGCGCATTCGAAGTGGGCATAGCGACAAATCTGCCACATTGCTCACTTGCCTGCCGCGATAACGTACTTCGATGCGAGTCTTTGCGCAACTGCCTGTAACTGTACCGCGTTTCGAAATTAATGCTGCCTCTTTTCGAGCTTTTACCTGCTTAACTCATTTACTTATCACAGATTTTTTTGTTTGTACTGATGCATATGTCTCTACTTGTATTGGCACGAGCCAGCAAGTAATGCCGGCGAAGCATTCTAGCTCGGACAGCTCGTCAGACACGCCCTTTCTTTCATTTCAACGGGGAAGAAGGGGGCGGGAGTCTTGTTTGAAGGCATCATCGCCGCTTTTCATTGCTTTTTTTCCATTAGCTGTCAACTCGCCATTTAGAACTATCACCTTTACAATTGACAGAATTGACGGGAGTAGAAGTAAGTACAAAACTTCTGCAAAACGAGCACTCTTTTTGTAGCGAAACAGACGACTTCGCTGTTACGCCGCCAACCGACGGACCGTTTAAAGGCCATATACGATGAAAAGTTAGATTGCGGAAATAAGGATCGAGAAGCCAGGATTTGAAGAAGAAACACATTTGAAAAACGCCTAAACCCGAGGAATGGACCACTTCCTTGCCGCCCGTTGATTTGCGCATTGATGCGACTTCTCATCGCTGTGCCCTCTTCAACACTACGCTCTCTCTGCTATCTAATCACTCGCACGTATAGACCTGCGGCGAGTGATTAGATAGTCGGTGGGCGTACCCCGCCAACCGCGCCAAGAGTGAGCCATGCTAGATCGCCGAGGTCAAATCTTTCGCTGCCAATTGCGCGTCGATCAGCACCCTCAGGAGGCCCACACTGTCTCCCAACTCCAGCTATAATTTTCCCCTTCTTTGACCCTCGTTCCCATCATGAACTCCACTTTGAGTGAACGAACGGGGATGATAAGTTATCTCGGATGTTTTTACTGCTATCGTGAATGGTGTGTGACATGAAAGCCATATACAAATCGTAGCTTCTTCGGAAGCCACCTGCCACTTGTGGTACTCACTGGTCCAAGGCATCCGCCTTAGGAAAAGCCATAGGAAAGCATTGATATGCCCCGGCACGCAAATCCCTGGGGGCAGGTTCATATACAGTGTCCAACGATCACCTGGAACCCCTTCAACACATTCACGCCGGCTGCAGACCATATAGCCTGCCAAAGAAGGGTGCCCCTGGCATGATGGCGCCCATATGGGCTGCCAGCTAACAATCGCTTGCCACTCCTTTATTTCAATATTATTTCATCTTCATTATTACTCATATTAAAGGAATCTTGCGCGGAAAAATCATGATTCTATTTCAGCCATAAATCACTGGCTTGAGACTCATTATCCACGATAATAGTGAAAAGAACTGAAGTATTGCTTTCGTTTTGATTAGAAATTCGAAAACTCGAAAAGGCTGCTACGCGTTCGAATTGCCCACGGACGTCTTTCACGAATGCTGGCGACGGGGATGCTCAAACTTGGTTCTTGGAGTGCATTCACTAGAAGCTCTTTCTGGCCTTCTGCTTCGTTGCATTCACATCTTACACTTCTACTCCATCCTATTCCATCGATCGATTTGTCTCCACTCTCCGAAATCGCGCGCTTTAACCCGATTCTCTCATTGCGTCGCCTGGTACGTAGCCGGCCAAACGCCGTCTTCTTTCCATGCCTCGCCTGGCTCTGCCTCCTGGTCCTTCGATGGTCCATAACGTGTAGTTTTTGTACGTTTGTTTCTCTTCAGAAACCGAATCTTCATGCGTGAAACTTTGTGTGCTATTTCCAGTGATCACAACTGACATATTCATGTTAGGAAAGAGTGCAAGAATTTTCCGCGCAAGATTCCTTTAACGAATGAAATAGGGACTCATGCGTAATTGTAAGCGAGAAGTTTCATCGGATATAGAGAAGTTTTTCTGCACGCGATGCACGGTTGTATCCCTGCCCTTTCTACCGATTTGGCTTCTTGTCAGTAGCTGCCCTGGTTCCAGGAACCACGACTTGGCGTCAAGGCTGCTGAATGGGAAACAGTTTTGGTCAACATGCGGTTATCAGTCCGAATTATCAAAAGGTACCCCTTGTTTCCACCCCCCGAATTTTCCGCAAATCGTCCGTCGGCATTCGTGAGAGGCTGATAACCTGCCCATGGCTCACTTTTTGCGAAGCTAGGTCAAAATCCTGATTTTATTCAACACTTCGGCTACAGGGGTGATCCACTACCCTGATCACAAATATGTTATCCATTTTGGACGCCAGCACGTGGGCGCTAATTAGTGGCACTTGGGGGTGAATTGGCGCCACAGCTTTTTCCACCTGAATTCAGCTAATTCTAGTATTAGGGTTCACCAGTAGTCTTGATCATAAATTTGACGTGAATCCGTGTGATGGCCCAATTCGGTCCCAATTTGAAGACGTAATTCTAAACGCAAAAACTTGTATTCGCGAGGAGTCGAACCTTGGATCACTTTATGACGAATTTTCTGGCACTCAGAGGGTTGTTCAGCGTAATAACTTCGTATAGCATACATTATACGAAGTTATAGCTTCGGTGTCTTCGGCTACACACCACATCATGCAAGATCATTTTGATAGCGCTCTTAGTCCTGAACGACCCCCCTCCTGGTTACGTACTCTCGCTAGTGAACCTGGCTCACTACGACAGGGCATCAAAGATCTATATAACATCAAGAGGTGTGCGAGATATAGGCTGTCACTACGTTCCACTGCTACACTTCGGAGTCAGTGGCCACTCACTTCAAGGACCTTGAAGATCAATATAATGCATGCTTTGAATGTGATTGATATCTGAAGTAACGTCGGTTAATAAGCCTCTGCCACCCCTCCGAATGCAAGAAACAGAGTGTGAATACCTGGAATTTTGTCCCTTACTCTTTGATTCTCTTACTCGACTATAAACTTTAAGAGGTCTGTCTGGGTATTGGAGATGTTTCTATATTATATCAGCTTGACTTATCACCTTCACGTTTATAACAATCATCAAGAGAGCTCAAACGAAGTACTTCTATTTCTGCAAGACTGTTCGAATAGTACGCGAATCGGTCTTCGTTTTACACTCCCAGAAACGAGGTTAAACTTTCAGCCATCCTTATATTTATGAACACGATACATGTCTGACTGTTTGGTGTGATCGCTTGACTCGACGAAATCTAGCAGTCAGCCAGGAGCTGATTTTGAGATATGATATAGGGGTGGGACGGGAACATATTTGATGGGGACCAGAAAGTGATAACAGCTGATAGGGGCTGATAAGAAGCGTTGGAAGGCAAATGTCACGAAATTCACAGCGCAAGGCCCAGCAGCATTGAGGCGTTGTTTGCAGATATGATATAGGGGGTGGGACGGGAACATATTTGATGGGGACCAGAAAGTGATAACAGCTGATAGGGGCTGATAAGGAAGCGTTGGAAGGCAAATGTCACTGAAGTTCTTATCCAGATGTGGGATAAGAAAAACATCATTTCTTCGCGATGTAGTCGTGATCCATTCGACCGCTAATCTGCCCGAGCTTCTTAAATGGTCGGCGTCTGTGGAAATACGATAAATTGGTATTTCTATCTCATCACCGGCATAAGAAGTTATTCGACCGCTAAACTATCCCAGTATCCAAAGCATGGTAGATGTTTACGCTGAGGGCTGATAATAAGCAGCCCAAGTAATATTAGTTATCCAAGGTCATTCGGCTGCTAGACTTTGTTAGTTCTAGAAAAATGATAAATGCCACTGGTATTGACGAACTATGGAAAATTACTGCTTTATCATCTGATTTCCATCACCATCGATCAAGTCCTTGGAAATCAGTGGTTACTCGATATATGGCCCATATACACATTCTCACTGAAACCCATATTGACATGCGCGCGATAGGGGGCGGAGCAAAACTGTTAAATAAATATGGAGATCTTGATAATGTTGTCATTTGCTAGGTCATTTTTGACAATTTTTGACTTGTCTTGTTCGTTGACAGCGTTTCAACGTATTTTGATGTTCGTGTTGTGAATTTACAAGAATGCTGGGTTACAAACAAAGTTTTTGCCTCAGGCGCGAATCGAAGCCGCACCTCTCGTTTATAATGCACGTGGGCTGCACTACTGGCACCGTTTCGCCCCACCCTAGCCTTTCATGGTGTATGTACCGTCTTATCAGCACTTATGTACACGCAGGATCGATCCTGCCGTTGGTGCTTTTCGAAAAATTTTTTGCAACTCCTCCTCCTCCATGTGGAATTTGATGAGACCTATCCATCACCATGAGACTCAGGAGGCTCCACCAGTACGACCATACTCCTTCTAGGAGAGGGGTAGAGCAAGGTTCATAACTCAGAATTCTTGTGAAACATTTTAAACAATTTTATCAATCACTATGTTGGCGCAAATAGCCACAATGATTCCTAATTTCAACTTCCGCCGATGAGTGTGCCCAGTGGAGTTGCACTACAGCTTTGAGCTTTGATCTCCATTATTTCGGTAGTTTCTATCCACCCAGAACCATACCCCAACTGTTTGGGTTGTAGCTCCGCCAACGTCTGTGCATACCGCCTATCTCTGCATGCCTACCATTGCCAGATTATATTCGGTTTTCTGTTTTTGGCTCCTCCCACTTCGACACCCCCCAACAGCTGTGCGCCTCTGGCCTACCCATCAGGGTCAACCGTCACGTTCGAACATTTTCGGGATTTTTGCGACCCCCTAGCTCTCGAGGGGGTCCAGTTGCGACCCCCTGTTTTTGTTAATAAGAGTGCTAGACATGAATCCGTTGCGCCAGAAAGCGTCTGCGCGTCGTCGCGTCGGCCTTGGAGCGCGGCAGGTATCACCCGGGCGCTGGAAGAACGGGACGCGGCGAAGAAAAAATTTAGAGGGGAATAACTTTCTTGGGACGTATTTTTTTGACTTGTTGAGGTAGATTTTGATTGTGCCTGAGGTGCGCTTTCAGAAAACTACAAGGATTGCCTAACTCTCCGGAAAGTACTTCTGTTAGAAGTGGAAAACCCAAAATTCTAAGAAGGCGCACCTTCAACTTTGAAGGCCCATAAAATCTTTCGTATGCGACATTTTGGAAATCTGTAAAAAGTTTCAGAAACTTCAAATATTTCTCTAACAAAATAGTATAAAAAGTTTCAGTGATTGTCCCCTTTTTCAAAAAATTTTTGTTTTTGAGCTTTCAGCAATAATAACTTCCTTCAAAGAACTTGTTGGGGAGGGGCGAAGACATTTTTGAAGACTACGAGATTTCTGCTTTCTTATGTGTTTTACCGTTGTCTGGAAGAATCGTCCTCAGAAAATTAGGTCCCGAAGAACTTTAATTTCAGCCCCGAGAAGTCAAACCTTTCATAGGGATGCATTCAACTGTTCTTTATTCCTCAAGGAAAACACCGTAATTTGCCTAAAACTGTCTCTCTGTGCATAATTAATCGAATCTAATGCGGTCTGCACAAACAATTCTTGCCCTCGGATACGCCACGCACGCGCCTGTGGCTGGCAGTCCTCGAAATTGCGACCCCCTTCCGACCAAAATGCGACCCCTTCGTTCGAACAGTTCGAACAGACGGTTGACCCTGCTCCCCATTCCTCATCTCCATCCACTTTTCCTCGGCCTTATCATCATCGAGTGAATTAATGGTGTACAAGCCCACCTAAAAGCATAAACCGGTCACACCATTGGACCAATCCCTCCAACCTCCAAGCGAACAAAGTTGTTGATCCCACAACCGCAGAAATAGGACCGCTCTCGCGACTTAAAATATGTGCAATAGGCACTAAGAGTCCAGCAATTCCACCAGTGGATCAAGGAGCCATGCTCATCCACCGTTGCAGTACTTGCTGTCTCGTTGCAGCAACTATTCCTGCTATGGTGCGCACCATGCGCCGTACTTCTAATTTGCTGGTGCATTTCTAAGTCGATACCGCCACAGTTTCCACTACTCATCGTCGTACTCATCACCCCCCCCCCCTTCCCAAGCTCATCTTGCCCCCCTCCACCACTCCACCACCACCACCACGTGACTTAAATACGATCCGTCCGACACAAAATGGCAGTCTGCCTTTACCAACTCCAAGGCACATTTTGCCGATCTTTTTTCTAGAATCACTATTCGGCGGCATATCGAAGTTATTTTCAGCAATGGTAGTCTTCTATACGAGGGCGCTCGCGTAATACATCCTTTGGACGTGGAAGATTTCGAAGGCGGTCACAAGCAAATTCTCACTGCTACTGTCCAGTCTCGATCGTTCGTGAACGTGTCCATCAATATTCGCTTCACGAACTACGACCGCTCCCAATATGATGTGAAGTGGGTGATCATCATTCACGCAATGCTTCTGTGAACTTACTTGTGGTTACGGTAGGCTAATATAATGTAAGACGAGTGGGAGTATCGATACACGATACTGTTAGAGTTGTTGTTAAGCACCATTCCAGTTTTGGAATTAATTTGCTATCATCGAGCTCACTGCTGATTTGATCCTATTCAAAATGCCCACGATGTGGACTGCAGAGCTCGAAACAAGCGCTTCTGGAGCAACAAGACATTTTCCCTGGGGCAATTTAATTGGTACGCGACCTCGAGTGATAGACCAAGTCAACTGATTTTCGCATCAGCTAGCAGCCACCCCTCCCCCACCCCTAATAAGCTCATGGTTCAGACCACATCCAAATGATGCTGCGACTTTAAATGGAATGAGAATGCGTGGCGCATCCCAAAGAAGGGCTATCCGACGTCGAGCAATCAGGTGCTTTCCCACTTTTCGCCTCGTCTGGTTATCTTTCATGAGCGCGCTCCTGTTGATCTTTATACTTGCGGGGGCCAGCCGATGTACAAGTCAGTGTTTTTATCCTCCCAGACAAGTCTGGTACCAATTAACCGACCCCGGAGGGATGGAAGGCTTGGTTGGCCCGGGCGACTCACGACCCAGGATTTGATCCCCGGACCGCTCGCGTGGTAAGCGTGCCACTTGCCACTACACCACTTCCGCCCGAAGTAACCTCGAAGATGAATAATCTAATATGACGGTTTACGTCTCAAGCCGCTGTTCAGGTTGCCTTCCACAACTCCCAGAATGAGGTTTTTGAATAATCAACGTGTGGGATATGTCCGGCCACTTTCCTATCGCCTCACTACTACAGGTTGATGCCTTTCGCTTATCATTTTCAGAAATTGCTAGGTAATTTTGGTAATTTGTAGCAGAAATCAAAATCACGGCTGTACTCGTTTTACTACCGTGAAATGTTTCCTTTAAGGTGCCCAAGTTCTTCGCATTTTGGTCGAGAGTGGAGACAATTTGTGTGCACAGATGGTCGTAACGAAAAGTGGAGTAAGTATCAGATCGGACTACCCAAAGTCCGAATTTCGAGTGGAATTGAATGTATCATCCAAATTATGTAATTATTGGGTCGGCCACGACTCGTATGTCATTTATTAACTCCTGGTAATATTTTCTTCCACGTAGTAGAACAGGCAGCCCATCGGGTAATTATATTTTCTCACCATCAGTTAGTATTTTAGAATTGAGTCAAGGAGGGGCGAAGGGACCATCTCCGCTCCTTCTCTCCAATCTTTCGGTCATTTCCATCTATTTATTTCATAGCACACAGTAATATGTAATAGCTGCATTAATTCTATTGATCAAGGCGAATCCCTACGTACGCGACATCGAACACGGAACAAATAATAATGAGGTACTTCGCAAAATGGAGTTCACACACCGTCTTGATCTGGTGCTATACAGAGAAGATGTTCCTCAAGTCTTACTGATGTTCATATTTGTCTACTCGGATGATGTGCGATGTGATCCAACAGCAGCTGGCCGTAAGATTCCTTTTTAGAAATTTGAAATTGAAAAGTTTGGTGACAAGACGTGCATTTCTTAGGGACTCCTAACAACCTGAAGTTATTCAACATTACATGGATTGCTGAAGATGGTCTCTCCCTTTTGGAACCCATTTCTGCCTCGATTGCTTTCTATCTGGTGCCCGTCGCCTCTGCCCTGATATATGCGTGGGTGGTGGACCTCAGGTAAGCCCACTTCCTTACTTACTTACTTCTGACCGCTATGGGCACGCCAGG
>MU868807.1:38312-75029 GCA_036418205.1 Ostertagia ostertagi | reverse complement strand
CAAAATCTCCGCTTTAATCACCTCGTTAAAAGGCTTAGTTCCACTACCACAAGAACGTCTGCTTTTCTTTCTACACTCACACCCCCTGGACTTCCTTCTCGAAGGTAGAGAGACGGAGCGACTGAACCTGCAAAGGATATTTTATATCATTTTTTCTCATATCCTTGTTTTCTGCTGCGCTACACCCTCTCCCTCCTATCTGCACCACGATGCCACTGACGTTACTGACCCCCACGAGTACGACCCCCATGACCCACCCTGACAAATACGACCCCCTGTCGAGGATTTCCTCGACCGATATTCACCCTGCTCTCCACCAATAGCACTGTGCAAGTGTATGTACACACAGAACAATTTATTGAAGAGGTAATAGCAAGACACTGATTTCTCCGTATCAATTATCACAACAAAGGCATACATTTACATGATAGGTACACAATAGATGATATATACATGCTGTCGAATGGCTTCGTTACTTTCCCCAGCCTGGAAATGATGACTTAAGCAGTTTTTTTAGTTTTTCTTTCAATGTTGCGGCAAGAAGGCAGAGTTAGTTTGAGACATTGTTAGAGGAAGAGCGACAGCGTTGGAATATAAAAATGCCTCTCATCTTCCAAATGATGTCCTCAAACTAATGCCGCCTCGCAGCCATCGCAATCATTGCCGTTTAACTTTATATATTAATCGCCTTTTTTAATTTTACACACAAATGCATGGGCGCGAAGCTCACCTCCGTATGCCTGATATGGATGGAAGCCACCGTAGTAACCTGGACCGATGAAGCCTCGATTGTATCCTGGCCAGCCGCCTCCCCAACCTCTACCCCAGTATGGTCGTCGACGCCAATGCTCATGTGAAAATGAAGACGATGACCATTTCCATCTTCCCCCTTGAAATTGTAAAAATATAATTGACCAAAAATTGTTTCAGTGCGAAATCATTCGCCAGCTCCCCGAATTCACCGGAGAGGATTTCACTCACATCTTTGTCCTGATATCGTTCAGGACTATTGATAATAACAGAATAACAGCGAAGATAATATTCATCTGAAAAAAGTGATAAAAATTGCATACGAAGCAGACACGAATCAGTGAAAAACAAGCAGACAGCAGAGATTTTCATCCGATCTTTTTATAGCAGATCTGTCGCCTTGTAGTGATTCGGCGAATCGACAGTGTAGGAACAGGTTTGATAGCTATGCGATTATCAGTTCTCAGCAGCATAAGAATGATGTCAGGAAATGTGACCTAGAAATGTTTTCTTCTTTTCGGCAAATCACTACGACCAATGACCTTAGCCACCAGCTGGGCAGTTCCACACAATGCCATTGTGAGCGGCCGAAAGTTACAGAACGAAAAGTGGCTTGTTACATTGCATTTCATTCATATGAACCGCTAGTTTAGAACCACGCAAATGGTAGTTTTACAAAAAGCTGTCCCTCTAGGAGCACCAATTTGGACCAAGATTGAGTGTCTCTCAGTGCAGGTAGAGCAGAGCGCATGAGGCGGGGTAGGAGGTGTATTTCGAAAAGGTGTGGGAAGGGTTAAGCAACCTCCTGAAGAAAAACGAAAGCGTTGGAACTTTTCATGAAATTTTGGGAAATCTAGTCGAAATTTTTGGATATATTCAACTTTTTTCTTTGACTACAGTATGCAAGCTGGGCTAAAATTATGGAAACAAGGCATTTTATTACTGTTATAAAACGATATTAGCCTAAGTGGTGGCCATACTACAAAGGATCACAGGGCAAAACTAGGTTAGTTTTGAAATCTGTTACCATTGCATTAATACAGGCCTTCAGATGAAGAGAGAAAACACGCATGGTGCCACGCAGATGAGAAGCGTCAAAATGATTCAAAATTTTTTGTTTTGTCCTGTTCAGGAAATCACAGTTTTTCAAGTTGGAGCTTGCTATTGTTTTCAGCTTGAAACGTAGAGAATCTAGCTCAATGGTGGATGTGCTTATTAGGTACCGGATATCTTAGTGTCGCTTTTCTGAGTTCAGGAAGTTTTGGGGCCGATTACTATGGAAAATCAATATCTCAGAAAGTCCTTTTTGCTCATTAATACTGCGAAATATGTTGCTTATTGTTTTCTATTGTTGGTTCACAATTTAACTTTCCCCCAATTTTTATACTTTTTTGAAAATTCCCTGGGTCCAGTGTGCAAATTCGCATGTGTGTACCAAATGCTTCAAAATTCTTGCTGAGAGCTACAACTTCCGCCCACCAAACCAACATTGCATTTGTTGGAGGGAATACTACCATTTAAAATGCTCATCGGTTTTTCACAGTTTTCTCAAAAGACAGTGAAGTCTTTGAAGTGATGCCCGCAATCGTCGTCAAAAAGGTGGCCCTAGTTAAAATCAGTCGAGACGGGGCTGCACCAGTCTTGTGCTGAAATGGTAGGACACCTTAGCAGTGACTGATCGATGATGCACAAACGCTTTAACGAAGTTGATTGCACAAGAAATTCTAATAAATGTGCTCATCTGCTACTCACGTGTGCTCAAAAAGGGTGCGTTTTTGACCCTATGTGGCAAAAAAGACTCCGGGAAAAATTGTCCAGTTGAGCTGGTAAGTTAATAAATTTTCCACCATACAGTGCAGACCCTACTCTAACTAAACTGTATACATATTTTGTCCAGGCCCAACTGTTTAGCAAGTGAGAGGGATGATTTGTCAGATGATGTCAAATTCGACCTACCTCTCTTTTTCGTCTCAAAAAATTCCTAACTTTAATCGTACGAGGTTTTCACTCATACTGGTAAATGGGAAAGGGCTAATGAGTCATTCGATGGATATGCCGTTTCACTCACTGGATTTTGAATTAAAATATTGGTGGTCCGAAACTCGCGGTGAAAAAACGACACTAAGATATCCGGTACCTAATACAATTAGAAGGTGAGCCTTTCAGGTCAAGCCGCATTTTTCGCAACGATTCTTGTATACATATTGTAGGGACGCATGTGTGGACCACAACATCGTGTTTCATTTTCGCTGAACCAGCTTTGTAGAACTAAAAAGTATTGAATGATACCCTCGATGGTTCGATTCCCGTGGCGATGCTAATTTGCATTCAAGATTTTGACGACTAGTGTTGCTTCAGTTCAGTCTAGAAATGAACATCCATGTAGAATGAGATTTTGAAATTTTTAACTTTCCGACTCTTATTGTTAGCAAAACATGCAGTTTGCACTGCCAATCAGCTCGATGGTTCTCCATGGCAATACGTCCCGGTGTGTCGCGAAATTTACGACCAACACATTTCGAAGAAGGATTTCACGAAGAGGGCGAAGGTTGAAGAAGGAGAACCTACTCAAGACGTTGACGACAGGCTGACGCGTCAGAACTATGTCACTTATTTTCTTTAAAATCCTTCTATTTTATAAAGCGCTAACTTTGTGTGTCGGTTTGTGTATCTGTATGTGTGTGTGTGTGTGTGTGTATGTATGTGTGTCCGTCCGCAAAATGAAGTGAGTGAGAAGGAAGCTCATGGGATAAACAAACCGCTAACAAATCGGGTAGCTTACAGGATTTGAGATATCAATGTTTTGTAGCAGGATAGTTGTGATAACACTCTTAGGGCTATATAAACACCTGCTTAGCACACTTCCGTTCATTCCACATGGTGCTGCAGTGGCAGCTGGAGGGCAGTGGAGAGAGGAAGGGAGGATGAGGAAGGGAAGCGAAAAATCTACCGTCATATCATGATTGTGTCCCTTCTACTGTTTGAAACACCATTGTGTTGCATACGCGTCACTTCCACGAGGTGTTGGTGTCACAGGAGGAAGGGACCATAGCGGAGGATAGAAAGCTTGCGCAGGAAAGGAAGGTCCCGGCGGTTGACGGGGGACTAATCTGGTATAGATAATACATTAGCATAACTATAAACCACATGGCAGCCAGAGTTCAAATATCCCTTGATTTAGCAAAGATTTTCTGAACGCGCACAAAACTTTCATTTCAATTCTTTCCTAGTATTCCTTTCACTGTCGTAAACATTCGTATGAAAAGATTGTAGAAGCAGTCGAGTGAAGCTCTGAGTCCAAAGATATTTGTATTTCGATGGAAGAACTTCAGGTATAAATGCTTTTAACTTCATTCGCAGCGAAAGTGATGTTTTTTTGCTTCTTCGTGGTCATTATGCGTTCTTCTGAACAAAAAATCTACTGCCATTTATATAGTTAACCTTTATGCTTTCATCCTTGCCGAAATAATTCTATGAGATTCAAGTTGTTGTGCATTTCACACAACACAAAAATAGTTAGATGAGGCGCGCGCTCGGCAAAACTGTCGCGCTGCCCACGCGGGCAAAAACGCCAAAACACGCGATGTCGTCATCGTGTTAGCGGAGAGTGAGGCGGACCTTCAAAGGTAGCGAATGTCTGTACCTTTAGCTCTGTTACGGCCTTTGCAGTGACAGTGGAACTTCGACTCCTGTATATGGTTTGATGCTCGGATGCTTACAGTGAAATTGAAGGGATAACAACCGATAATGGTTAATAAAGAAAGGTTGAATGTAAGTACTATGAGTTCCATTGCAGCCCTCGCGATGAAAGTACCATGGCTCTCATATTTGTTGCATGAGGGAGCCTCGGACTGGGACACTGATAATCTGCAATAGATTTATATGTTTTCCTTTTCATTGCACTAACACCACTCATCAAGGCTGATCGGAATTCCACCACTATACCCCCGAGTAGGTGCTACGCATCGAATAGTGCCGATATGTTCTGTGGCGTCCGTGTTTTACATAGCTCTCACTAGAAATTTACAGACACGAGGTCAGGCGCCTACGCTCGCAAAATCGTACTTGTTCCATGTGGTCAAAAAAGGGCAAAATGCTCGCTGTAGTCAATGTGATAAACGGAAAGGATTTCGTTACTATAAATAATATTTTTATTGTATTCAATATGGTTTGAACGGCTAAAGTTAGCTCATGACTGCGTAGAACCTTGATGCACGCTTGAAAAATAGTGGCTCAATCGCAGTTATCTTCTCAGTAATTGGAGCAGTCTAGAGCAGCGTATGCTACAAAATCGACAGAAGCTCAGCTAAGATTCAGCATTTTCCATACGACTTATTCGCCTCCATCTTAAAATACAGACTGAAGGTCTTCTTAGCTGAGCGCGATTATTTCATTTCACCCACTGAATGATGAACTTAGCAAAATAGACTCCATCGTCAGCGTATCTTGCTAGCATTGTTCCTGCCTATATCCGAAGCCCCTTCCTAACATCTAGCTTAAAGGTGGGTCTTGCGATAAGAAGGCAGCCCTTTGGAAATTCGGTTAGATGATCAGTAATGCAAGAAAAAAGAAAGAACTGAGAAAGGCCGCCTAGAATCCGAGAAATGAGACCCCTTCTTTCCCCTGATTGTCCGCATTGGTGCGACTCACATCGATGCTGCCCTCTTCAACGCTAACGCTCTATGCTGAACGGCGGCAAGAAGTCAAGACAGCGAGAGCGAACACACGGTGCCAAAGCGCTGCGGAGAGGGCCGTACCTTGCCGGAGGTATATCTTTCGAAGCGAATCGGTGTCGGTCCGCTCTCTTATAAGGTCCGCCTGTCTCTCCACTAAGTAAGTTTCCTATCTTCGACCTTCGCCTTCATCGTGAATTCCTCCTTGGAGAAGTAATGCAATGGTTGTGATTTCGAGACACACCGGTCATATTGCCATGAAGCACCATCGAAGAGGTTGACGATGCAAACTACTTATTCTGTTGAGATTTAGGCTTGAAAATTTCAAAATCATATTCTACTAAGTGAATACAATTTATGAATCTACAGTGAAACCTATGCAGTTCTAAATAGGAGTTGCATACAGTCGATATCCGAAAGTTGGGGTGGGTGTGTCACCGGAAGTGACGTGCACTTGATAGAAGTTGCGTGGATAAGCTGTTGCCAGCATGCTTTGCTGATATCCAGCGATGTATGTTGGAAGCAGCTTATCCACATAGCTTCTATCAAGTGCACGTCACTTCCGGTGACACGCCCACCCCAACTCGCCGATATCGAGTATACACGATCTTTTACCGTAGTTTGTGGCTATGTGCATAGTGGGATTATCAAAACCGGTGCTTGTGTTCCGTTCTTTTTGCTATTCTCACGAAGAGAGGGGAAAGAGTGTTGGTTTTTTGATGACAAGTGTCACTGATTGCCACAGGTCATAATTCAGTGTGTCACATATCGCTGCGACAATTTGGCAAACTTGGACAGGATGCCAATTTGAGGAAATGCATAATCTTTGCTCGGACGATCTCACCACATGTATCGCAGAAGTTATTCAAGCATGGTGTGAGCATAAGTACACGTAGGGTACGGACGGTAAGGCACTGCAAACAGAGGACAATTTCCGCAGCCTCACTACGGATGGCAGGCTGCGATTAGGCATTTAAGTGGGTTCGGTTATTATTATTAATAATTTAGGCCGCAATAATAAGCACCGGTAGGTTGGAAGAAGATGGTGAGTGTGTGTGTGGAGCGCGACCAAAAAAATCTGTGGCGCATCGGCCAGCGTTATACGCCATTCTAGATTATGATGGGATAGATGATGTAAAGTAAAAGTGTAAGGTTTTCACGACGACACAGTTTATTTCATTGAGCCTACGATAACACAACAGCACGGCGTGGCAGCGCGACCATAAACGCACTTCGTGCATTAGTCTCGCAGTTCTGAGCTTTGATACCGAAAACTTGGCCGTGCTACGATACCGGCAAGGAAACATTAGCTAAATTTGTCATGCCAAGGTGTGTAGTAACAATAAAAACCATTACCAGTTCTGGTGAGGTCCTTCATCAATTAAATTCCTGAAAATTGGTGTCGATCGCATTAGAGCTCGGTTCATATAGATACATTTGTGGTGGTGATACACGCATCACTAGAATTTCAAGAGTTAATATAGTGGATTTTATGACTTGAGCACTAGATAGATTGGAATGAGTCCTTTTGGTTTTGACGGGTTTTGGATCAGCTGATTAACGGGCCGTGCCGCGGCTCGATTACAAGCCTTCTGTTTTTTAACCAATTCAAGGAGCTATATACCTTCTTGAATTCATCTTATATGTTAATCACGTTGCATTTGTAATATGTGAGTGTACTGTGCCGTATCGTCAGCTTTGGAATCTATTTCGCTTATTCGACGCTTTAGCGCCGTCGGGCCGACAATCACGCATTAATGACAAGCCTTCACTGCATTCCGATAAACGCCTGACAATAGCGCTAAATTTCGTACTATTCCATGCAAATTTATACAGCAGTGCAGCAGGGTGGGGGAAAAGGGATGGTCAGTTAATTTCCCAAAATGATTTCTTTTTCTTGTCCTGTGGATACCCTTTAAATACATAAGTACTCCAAGAATGAGCGAACGTTCGACGTTAGCAGTTGTAATTTCTTCTTAGACCAGAATGCAAAACGACCTCTTTTAACCAAAGTGGATGAAGATTAAATTATGAAACTGTTGTTAAAAATGTTATTCAAAAAGCGACACAGCGAAAAATATCTATAGCCGTGCCTCACTAATGAATATGGAGCAATATTAGGGCGATTGCTGGCGTCCGAGAATAATTAAATGGGCTCCGAATGCTCATATAAGGGCAGCGAAAATCATTCGCACCGAGCCAATGAAATCAGTTCAGACGTCCTCTTCTATTTTCGCGAATCGTTTCGCCAATTTTCTCACTATTTTACAGAAAAAAACTTCTTGTGTGCCGGTTTAATGGTTCATGCGTATGTGTTATCCGTATTTCGGCCTGCCCGGGATTGCCATGAAAGAATGGATAAGAAAATCCAACTACTCCCGCACCGGGGAGTCCACAGGCCTTATCAATCTTTTGCTGTGGCATGACAGGGGTGACAGCACTGAGTGCTACTAGACACCCATTGATGCTGGTGGGCTGCAGTGGCAGCAGAGGGCAGGACAGTGAGACAGAGAAAGCAGCTGCCTACAAAACTACGACCCAAACCAGAACTGAGCTATCATTCTGACTTGAAGTTGATCGCGATTGCAGGAATATTGCCAACGGTCAGATAAACGTTACTGAGCACACTCTCTGCTGTTTCACATGAGAGGGAAAGGGAAGACAGATAAATGGGGAAGAGACCAGCCCTCAATGAACTCCAGATTTAAATCAGTGTTGAGATTTCATTACAACGTTAGGCTGTTCGAATGAGATCATACTTTCAATTAGGTTTCCCGATAAGTAGAGCCCTTTTTTGAATGAAAGTTTTTTTTCTCTAGTAGTCCATATTCACATGAGATTATGGCCGTCGATTGTTTGCTCTTGATATGAAACACATTGTATCCTTTCTATATTTGTTGAAAAATTGTCAGAATCATAGGCGAACTTGGACCTTCGGTAAACGAAGAAGCCTCTCCATTTTCAAATTTTATGTTCCTTCACAATCAGTGATAACCCTCTTTCTCGACACTGCTCTATTGAACTGTCCAGCAATCCATGTCTTTTTCCATCGTTTTTTTTATTTGGTGATCTAACCAGAAGTCTAAGGTTGATCACTATCTGGTCGAGTCTAAACAAGAAAGCCGCCACTGCAACTCTATTAGAAGTTAACACTTCGTTAAAATTAGTCGTAACTGGGGTGCGAGACAATACACCGACATTTTTTGACATAACGCAAACAATTGATTTTTTCGGCGTGCGCTACCCGTGTTTTGGAGAAAAAAAAAAATTGACGAACTCTTGGTAAGGTAATTCTTAGGTAAGGTAATGTAGGTGATTCTTGTGACTAGGTATCTTACTGTGCAAGTTTGAAACTCCAACAATCTCACAAAAAGGTAAGTGAAGCGTGAATTCATGGAGCAGGAAAGCATGCTCTTACAATGTTCGAAATCTGAAAGAAACTTTTACTTATGAGGGAAAATTTTAGTATGAAAAAGCGACAACCGTAAAGTGGTTCATAAGAAAAACGCAAATTCGGTAAACGAATTTGTTGACTGAGGGTTAGCGCCATGTTGAAAAGTTGTCGTGGGTGTGTGAAGGGATGACATACTCCTTCAGAGGAACAAAGAGTTTGAGGTAACGGTTTGGCTACTTCTCTCGTTGGACATTCAACTTGCAGACTTGTAGTTCACTAAGTTCACAGCAGTATAGAGGCCGCAAAATGTATGCTATAGAGCAGGCAATTCGCTTTTGGACGGCTTATAACCTCATGTGAAAAGATTGGATTTCATAGGGAAATTCTATTCAAACACTTATCAGGCAAACCCCAAAATCCATCCACCTAAACTGCTAACTTTGGTATCGGAGTGTGAGTATGTATCTATTTGTGTATGCATGCCTTTCCATCCTCGTAATGGATTGACGAGAAATCTCATGGAATAAACAAACCGTTAGCAAAATCGGATAACTAGCAGGATTCGAGTATCAATGTTTCCTAATGTCATCATAGTGATAACACCCCATGGGCTATACAAACTCCTAGTGAGCACAAGTCTCGGTCATTCTACATGGTGTCGTAGCCATCGAGGGAGGGGAGGCAGCGTGGGAATGAGAGGTGCTGTGGTTGGAGAGAGAGGCAAAAAATCAACCGTCATTAGGTCGAAGGTCCAGTTATCCGGGAGTTGTGATGTCTTCCCAAGATCTTGTCATGGCTATGGT
Source organism: Ostertagia ostertagi (assembly GCA_036418205.1). NCBI lineage: Eukaryota > Metazoa > Nematoda > Chromadorea > Rhabditida > Trichostrongylidae > Ostertagia > Ostertagia ostertagi. The sequence goes on along the minus strand of MU868807.1, from coordinate 65,409 downwards.
AACACCTCTACTATATAAAGACTTTTTGTGTATACACGTCACTTGCGCGAGTTGGTGTCACAAGTGGAAGGGAGTACAGCGGAAGGCGTAAAGCTCTTCCAGGGGAGGATGGGTGCGATGGTTGCCAGGAGACCAGGCTGGTATGCATACAAAATACCCATTTAATACTACACACCCGCTCACTGAGGTGTCGACTGCACAAGAGGTAGTCAGCACTTCAGAATAAAAGAAGGGTTCTGGCGGCTGTTTAAAGGCAAAAGTCGGGCTCAATAAGGGGGTATTATGGCGATTGAAACTGAGTATAGAGATGCGAAGTGGAACGACAGTGGAGAAAAAACTGAGAAAAACCGTCGACAAGGCCGTTAACAAAACCCTCTTTCCCACTAGCAGTGAAGGAGGCTGGCTTGGGGAAAGAGGCACGTACAAACAAGTTTTCTGGAGATGTCAGTCGTTCTATCGGTTGATACGGCAATCAACCTAGCTGATTTCACACGTTATGCCAGCCACGCACCACTTCCGGAGGTGGGCGGTCCTGGATTGACCAGGCGGCCCTGGATTGAAACCGAACGCCCCGGGGCCTTAACGGGTTTTTCAAGGTGGGAAGTTGCTGCAATGTGTGCAGCTACCCACATACAACCTCCAGGCACGGGAATTACTTCTCTAGCGTGCCTGAGCCCGACCTTTGCCTTTAAGAACAAAAGCTATAGGTTGCATAATACATTTTTAGATGAGAATCGCTGTGCTGTCGTTCGTCACCATTTTCGCGGTCGTCTTCAAGGCTGCTCTAGGATTTAATGGCCATGGCGTTCGCCGCCACCACCGAAGGTAAAATATAGAGTGAATTACGAATGCCGTGATTGCTAGCGTCATTACAGTTGCTACTACGATGACAACCACATCCTCTGCCGCTGGAACACCAATCATCAAAGAATCGGACATTTCCCCTTGGGCGCCGACAGCGATCGTGATCGAGCTCGATACGAGCGTAGTCGCGCATCCGAATACTTGATTCGTGTTGTTAAGCCTAAGGAAACAACTGAAGAAAAGACCAAAACCACGAAAGCCTTGGTTGTCGAGTTGGAGCATGATTCAGGCAGAAAAATTCGAGTGATCAAGCCTAAGGAAACAACAGAAGAAAAGACCAAAACCAGTAAAACTTTGGTCGTCGAGTTGGAGCATGGACCCAACAAGATGATCCGAGTGGTCAAGCCTAAAGAAACATCTGAAGAAACGGCCAAAAAAACGAAAGCCATCGTTGTCGAGTTAGAGCACGAACCCAGCAAACGCAGTCGTGTGGTAGATCCTGAGGAAACAGCCGAAGAAAAAACTAGAACTGCGGGTTCATTAGTTTTCGTGGTGAATCGGCACGGCAACACTGTTCATGTAATCAAACCTAAGGAACCATCTAATGAACGAGCCAAGGGCTTCATCATTGAAGCATAGATGATAATAAACTCCTTCATTCTTCTTCGAACTTTCTTCATCATCACTATTGCATTTTTGACTCAAGAGAGATTTAATACAAACTGCATATGATTGCCGATACTGTAATAAATCTTATTGTGTGCATGTTTTAGCATAGATACACGCCTAAGGATCGTTACTTGGCGCAATCCGATATAATCCTGATTACACGTTTAAGTTGAATTTCTTTTTTGGTCTCTCTCATTTATTTGCAGTGAGCAGATTGGCTGGTTACCTAGACTCGGGAAACTGGTTGGTATGCTCTACTAAGGTGGAAAATCGTCCTTACCAGCGAGGTCGCTTAGGACATACAGCGCTTCTCGAAAATGGGGCAGTTATGGGGGTGCAAGAAAGAAGCACAAATATGACTTGATTCTCCTAAACTACATTCTGTGTTCCAAAAAAGCTTCGATGATTGAAGGTTCTATTCTCCGAGGTGACAACAATCGCATTTCGCTTTACACCTCCAGATTCAGGCCCAAGTAAATCAGCGTCATGAGCGTTCGTCTCTTTACTCGTAAAACTATACGTAAACTGACAGTAATGGAGATTTAACCGAAAACATGAGAAAAATTGTGAAAACGATTGCACTTTAAAGGACGAATTCACGATGAAAAAGCAACCCATTTCAAATTAACCTAGGGATGGTGAGTGGTACACGAAAGAAGGAAGAACCATGAGAAACGGCCCAGAACCCGAGAAATGGACCCCTTCCTTGCCCGTTGATTTGAGCATTGATGCGACTCTCATCGCTGTGCCCTCTTCAACACTACGCTCTCTCAGCTATCTAATCACTCGCCACGTATTGAACTACGGCGAGTGATCAGATGATCGGTGGGCGGAGATCGCCGGACCCGCCAGCTTTGAGGCATGATAGGTCGCCGAGGTCAAATTTTTCCATGCGAATTGCGCGTCAGTTCGCACCCTCAGGAGGTCCGTGGGTCCCTCAACTAGGTCAGTTTCCCTTTCTTCGACCTTCATTCTAATCGTGAATTCCTCCTTTAATTAAAGTGGCTCCAAAATGGCGCTGGCGCTGAATTACCCATACAGCTAATCCTAGAAAATTAGGGTTCTAACACAATTCCGAAATGTTGGGTGTCTGGTAGGCTAGCAGCCTGTCGTGTATGCCGACTGACGACATGGAGAGAGGTCAAACTAGGTGCCTGCTTGTAGGTGCTTCGGGCTGCTACTCATATGGTGATCAGGACTCATTCCCAGCAGTGGTGATGCCACCTTGTCGACCCTGGAACGGAAAGCTCCTACTGACAAGAAGTCTTATAAGCAGAGGTGACTAAGGCACAACCACTCGTTGCTGAAGTTGCTGCCTGTTTTTCATTTAAAAATGGCTCCTCACTATTTGATGAGGGACGTGGAGCTTCACTTAGGTTTTGAACAGTATTTTTTTGCTTGGGAAAAAAAAACATGATGAGAAGCTACAGTTCAGGTCGTCCCACAGCATACCTGATGTGCGAGTGACTGGCCTGATTTTCGAAATATGTTGAGTTTCTAATTTTTCTGTAAGTTGAGCTATAAAGATTATCCAGTGCCCTGATCACGAACATGACAATTATTTTTTTCGCTCTTTTTTGGAGCCGATTTGGCGCCTGAACTCTTCTAAACCAAGATTTGATGAGAATTTCCTTATGGTAGTCGCTGGCTATCTACACAATCACTACTAGACATTCATTTGAAGGACAGCGCCATGGCTTCAACCTGTAAGCTAATATACCTCAAAATGCAAGAGATTCCCTTCTGGGGAGGCCAACTGCAAACCCAACACAATGTCAATGCGAGTCCTCATTCTTTCCATTACATCACTAGACAACAACAGAATGATTCGTCGGAAGCCTGTTGAACGTTCAACGTCTTCTTACATCCTAGGACATCTCGAAAATTATCTGGTCATCGTCTAAGGGTAGTAGTATCTCAACATGTACTCGTTCGGTGTCAATCCATTGCTACGAACATGTGGGTGAATTTAAAGGCAAATCCCGAGATAAAACTGGTGCTGTGAGCGCTTCGTGTGTGATAGCTTAGCTGCGGAACGACCTGAAAGTGGAAAGGAAAGCAAGAGAAATCTTTGGGAACGCTGAAATTAAGGCCTTAACCTTCAATAAGGTCGGATGTGGTACGATGGCGAGACAGGGCGATCAAAGAAGACAAAATACGCGAGAGAGCACGTCGTTTGAGAGAGCACGCTGATCTCTACATCAATGCACGCTGATCTCACCATCTCTCGCGGTGGGTGGGAAGCGTTGGAATTGGGGTCGATGGTTGCAGGCCCGTAAGGATTAGCGCCCTAACCGCGCAATTTTTGCGACGAAGCTGGAGTGATCCGGTAGGTATAGACCTTGGAATTTTCCTCGCACAAGCCAGGCTAATCTCGGGGTTTGCCTTTTAATGACCGGACCCCATCACTGGACAACAAAGAAGTATTGATGTCATCTATGTAGATTTTGCGGAAGTCTTTGGTAAAGTCGGCCCAGAAAAGCTTCTCTTGCTATTTGATGAATATCTTTTTTATGAGAAGATTACTCGATGGCTGAAAGTGTTTCTTAATGGATCTTTTCAAGTCTGTATGAATTCCGTGCTATCAGACACCTTTCACGCATACAGTGGAATACCTCAAAAAAGAGTACTCTCCTACCTCATTGAACAGCTTAGAAAAAATCGATGTTACCTGTAAGCAGTATGCTGACGATTTTATTACTAAAACATAAATAAAGGATAAAGCATTTGCCGTTGATCAATCCCTTTTTGGGATGCGGCACGCATTCTACTTCCATTTGTACATTCGTAGTGGCGTTTGAATGCGATGTGGCCTATACAATGACTTGCGGGGGCCAGCCGATGTACAAGTCAGTGTTTTTATCCTCCCAGACAAGTCTGGTACCAATTAACCGACCCCGGAGGGATGGAAGGCTTGGTTGGCCCGGGCGACTCACGACCCAGGATTTGATCCCGGACCGCTCGCGTGGTAAGCGCGCCACTTGCCACTACACCACTTCCGCCCCGATTTGATTATATAAAGAAATAAACAGCCCCCATGACGTCGAACTCATTCAAAAAGCCCTAGATTTGTTGAATATTTGGTCTCAAGACTGGCAAATCCCTATTTCACCGAAAAAGACTTATCATATGCGGTTAGGAAATTGCTCACTACCCAGCTCTCACCACATTGGTGAAGTTGAAATTGCCACAGTGAAACCTGTTAAAGATCTACGTTTCCTCTACAGTTATGAGTACGATTTTTTACTCCATTACAAAGAGACCAGATTGGTCCCCCATCAAATGCCGGGACCTCCCTTTCCTGCGTAAGCTTTGCGTTCCTCCTCCTCTCCTTATCCTCCCCTTCCCCTCCATTGCTCTCCAGCTGCCACTGCAGCACCTTGTGGAATGACCGAAAGTGTGCTAGTAGGTGTTTATATAGCCGTTGGGGTATCACAATCATGCCATTGCAAAACATTGATAGGGCAAGCCCTGCGAGCTACCCAGATTTGTTAGCGGCCTGTTTATTCCATTAGCTGCCTTATCACTCACTTCATTTTGCGGACGGACAGACAGACAAACTAACATACACACAAACAAACCGACACTCCTAAAGTGCGGTTTACCCAATGAAGAGATATACAGGAGCGCATTTATAGTTATTTCCTTCGGCTCATTGTTAAATTGTCAACCATCATCTTTTCCCCTCACAAAAAGATATTGCCTTGATTGGAAAGGTACAGAATAATTTCACGTGAAAAATGCTTATACGGCGTTAGCGGTTTTCTGTACTCCAGAACTCCCAAGAGCTGAATTCAGAAACAAGTTATTCAATCTTTCTAGTCTGAATCCAGACGTAAACTTTTCGATCTTTGCATGGTCCACAATCTCATCATTGGGAAATCGCAGTTAATCTTTCACAATTTTATTTCATTCAATCTCCCGTCACAAGAGGTGGTGGTGTCCGTTCCTCCAAGTGGTGCCACTGGAAACTGCTCACTTTTGTGAGCTGAGCTGAACGCGGACATTCGAATGCAGGCGACAGGCCCCCGTGACAGGCCGGCCTACGAACACCCACGTCACATCACAAATGTCATGTCGCTATGTGAGTATCGAGATAATGCTACGGCGTCCGCGGGAGCCGACGCGCACTCGCAAAGCCCGGCGAGTGTGAAAAGTATGCGAGGGTCTCCGGTGCAAGGACGGCATCGGGGGGCAACTAGGCTAGTCCAAAAGTCCCGCAACGTATGGAAGGTTCGCGTTGCAACATTGAATGTTGGCACATTGACAGGTCGCTCGTGCGAGTTGGTAGAAGCACTGGAGCGAAGAAGAATTGATTTCTGTGCCGTGCAGGAAACGAGGTGGTCCTGCTGTAAGTCGAGGGACATTGGCCGCGGCTTTAAAGTCGTTCTCTGTGGCAGTCCCAGGACAACCAGCGGCGTCGGTGTGGTTGTCTCCGAACGTTTCCGCGATTCTATTGCGAATGTCGAACGTTACGATGACCGCTTGATGAAGATCGTTGTTGCTATGGAGCAGCGTCAATACCACATCTTTTCTGCTTACGCTCCACAGACTGGCTGCTCCGAACGAGCCAAGGACGAGTTCTGGGCCCTGTTAGATGAGAAAACCGCTGAGGTACCATCGGAGGACGCTATCATTGTCGCAGGTGACCTTAATGGACACGTTGGATCTGCGAAAGATGGTTATAGTTGTCATGGTGGGTTTGGTTATGGGTCACGAAACGCCGATGGTGAGCGAATTCTTGAATATGCAAGCTCGCACAATCTCACCATCGTGAACACAAACTATCGTAAACGTGACTCACACCTCATCACGTTCTACAGCGGTAATACCAGAACTCAGATTGATTTCGTTCTTGTCAGGCAACGTGATCGAGGGCTAGTGACGGACGCGAAGACAGTGCCGTACGAGACAGTCGCTACGCAACATCGACCACTGATTTGCACATTAAAGATTGCCCCTCCAAGGACCAAGAAAGCCGAACGGTGTGGGCCTGCAAGGATCAAGTGGTGGCGATTGAAAGAAAAGGAATCCGCTCTGTTCAGTCGCATTCGGCTACCGCCAGTAACGACTGTCGACGAAACATGGAAATGTACCACAGAAGCGATAGTCCGTGTTGCTCGACACTGTCAGAGAAAAAGTACGGGAGAAGAAAAGGCTCTACCAAGTGTTTCTCGGTGACAAGTCAAGCGATAACTGGAACAACTATCAGAGCGCGAAGAAGGCAGCAAAGAAAGCTGTGGCTGTTGCTAGAGCAGTTCATCTCGATGGCGTTAGCGAGAAGCTCGAGACGCGCGACGGCGAACGCTATATTTACAAACTAGCCAAGGCTCGCCATCGCCAGACCGAAGATATCGAGAAGTTCTTTGGCATCAATGACGAGAACGGGCGACTCGTAATGGACCGCAAGAGGGCTGTGAAGCGGTGGCACGACTACTTCGAGAAAATCTCGACAGTAGAATTCTCACACCCGCCAATACCTTCTGCTCCTCCGGTCCACGGCCCTGTCTCGAAGATAACTGTGAGCGAAACAGAGGCGGCTTTGAAGAAGATGAAGACAGGTAAAGCAACGGGTCCCGACGACTTGGCGGCCGATCTGTGGAAGTCACAGTGCTGGAATCCAGCAGAGTGGCTGACGAACTTCTTCAACCAAGTCGTCGCAGAAAAGAAAGTGCCGGAGAGTTGGCAACAGAGTACGACGATCCCGATTTGGAAGAAAAAGGGGAGTCCTGCAGATTGCACGAGCTACCGACCAATTCGTCTGCTCTCCCACAGCATGAAGGTATTCGAACGAATTGTAGATCGCCGTATTCGTGACATAGTCCAGCTTACCGTGAACCAATGCGGCTTCGTGACTGGCTGCGGCACCATTGATGCCATACACGCCGCTCGTCTTCTGCTAGAAAAACACCGTGAAAAACAAAAGCCGGTGCATTTTGCCTTTCTAGACTTGGAAAAGGCTTTTGATCGCGTTCCACGTGAAGTAATATGGTACGCCTTACGACAACATGGCGTCCCCGAAGAGCTTATCGAGTGGGTTCGCATGCTTTACTCAAGCCCAAAGAGCCGAGTGCAAACGTCAGCTGGCGTTTCGACAGAATTCCCCATCTCTGTTTGGGGTACATCAGGGCTCTGCGCTTTCCCCACTTCTTTTCGTTGTCGTCATGGATGCCATCTCACGAGATCTTCAGAAACCGGCTCCATGGACGCTTCTCTATGCTGATGACGTGATGCTCGCCTGCGAAGACAAAAACGTACTCGAACAACAAGCGCAAGCTTGGTGCGATCGCCTAGCGATGTTCGGACTCAGGTTGAACGTTAGGAAGACTGAGTACCTGACAACCGACACGAGCGAGTGCGGTTCTATCAAAATAAATGGAAGTAGAGCTGACACGTGCAACGACATTCAAGTACCTTGGATCAGCAATTGCGTCTGATGGCAGTATGAGTACTGAGGTGAACTCGCGTGTGAGTGCGGCTTGGTCCAAGTGGCGTTCTATGACGGGAGTTCTCTGTGACAAGAAAATCCCAGAACGCCTAAAATCGAAGATCTATAGGACAGTCATAAGACCAGTGGCATTGTACGGCGCTGAGTGCTGGCCAGCGACCAGGGACACTGAAACTCGCCTCGGTGTAATGGAGACGAAGATGCTGCGCTGGACGGCTGGTGTCACGCGATTAGATCGCGTCCGGAACGATGTCATACGAGAACGCTTTGGTGTAGCTCCCATTGCTGATAAAATGCGCGAAGCTCGGCTTCGTTGGTTTGGCCACGTTCTTCGCGGAAATGATGACAGTGTTCGCAAGATCGGCCTCAACATAGACGTGCACGGAAAGCGGCCCAAGGGGCGCCCGAAACAGCGCTGGCTCGATACGTTGCACGCAGACTTGAAGTTGGTTAACATCCACCCCGACCAAGCATTTAATCGGGAAAAGTGGCGACAGCACATCAGAAAAGCGGACCCCGCCAACAAGCGGGACAAACGCTGAAGAATTAAGAATAAGAAGAATCTCCCGTCACAGAGGAGGAGATGCAAACTACTCCTTTCCTAATAATGTAAAACAATATTTGTTAAACTCTTCACTGTTCAAAGCGATTTGCTATCTCAATGAATAGAATATGTTTAAATAACTGGCTCTTACGACCTTTCATTCGAAACGTGCTAGAATTACTACGGCATAGATATTACTAGGTCGGTCAAAAAGTATCCGCCGTTTTGAGCCCCAAATTTTGAAACACCACAACTTTGCTAAAACACATCCTTCTCCTTTGGAATAAAAACTGTTATGTTCACCATATTGTTGTCAATCATATCCATGCTAATCTCTACCCTTCCGGTAGAAGTCCAAATTACAGCAAGTCTAAAGATGTAGGAAGGCGGTTTCGTCATGCCCCAATTCAGTTATTTATACAGTTATACAGTTATTTACTGTTGCAACGAAGAGTCTGAGCACACACCTCCACGCGCGTCTCAACGATTCAAGGTGCCGGCAGGAATCAATTCGATGAATAAGTTGACGACATTTTTCCTCCTTCCTCACAGCGTGCACCCAGCCGAGTTCGGTCCACTAGAGGCCCAATATCCCCTGCCACACCTGTGGTTGAGTACTCGTTGATAAGCTCCCTTCATTCCTTTTGTACGATCCATTCCATCAAGGTCATTGCTTTTGCTACGCGTACCAGTTTCGAGCTTTGTTTCTCCAGGCACCTAAAGAGCCAATCTCGCGTTATGCGTTTCCTAGATACATTCCTTCTCAAAGCAGTTACCATATTTCGGACTGGCCCTGCCGTGTCTGTTCAGAGTTTGAAGACAAGAACTGCCAACAGTCGGAAATCACGATTTTGCGTAACTCAAAAGGGAGGGCAAAACGACAGAAGTTCCTAGAATTAGCTCAAACCCACTGTATGGACATGAAAGGGCTGATCTTTCTCTACAAGATGGCATCCAGAATATTTGAACAGTTGCAAGACAATTCACCAAAAAATGTAGTAGAACACTCAAGGTGCAAAACGGCGGATACTTTTTGACCAACCTAATACTTATGGTACCATTTTCATTTGTCATTGCCTTCTATTTTCATAGGCACTGCACTCTATTTCACCATTTTACACGAATGTCTTGTCGTAATTCAATAAATAAAAAATAAAGAAGTGCTCGATATTTACAGAGTTGTGATAAGTCGTTTAGCCTAACACACTATCGCGCATTACACGATTGGCTTCAGTGAAGCTTGGCTAACGCATTTCACGATGCATCTCATTACTGGATACACTAAATGCGTAACCAAGCCTTCCGCAGCAGTCCACTTTCACTGACGCCTGCTGTGTGATGCGCGCAGAGCATGGAGGGCCAAACTGGTAAGACGATTAAATGCAACATTCCAATTCGTTTGTCTTCAAAAAGAACATCTGATAGCGCATATTGATTCAGTTGTGTTGAGCTGATCGACAATTCTATAAAACAACCCTCAATCAAGTGTTTATTAATGATTAAACTATAAGATTAGTAGCCACTTTTAAGATAAAAGACTTGAAGAAATCTTTCTTATCAGATTTCAATGCCTCCACCAGGTTGTCCTCCCATTGGCATATGACCCATTTTTGAAACATAATTCCCGAACGGATCGTCACCACCTGCTTCTTTAGAGCCCACATCCTGAGAACCGGCATCCATCGATCCTACTTTTTCTTTTGACCAGAAATCCTTCGACCCCATATCGGCTGACCCCTCTCTTGATCCTTGATCTTTGGAAACATTCCGTTGCCCCCCTTTAAGCATTTCCTCTTGCTTGTCTAGTTCCTCTCCTGCTTTCCGTACACGAACCTCCCATGTCTTTTCAAGCCACTTCTGAAAAAAAAATGCTCGTGCAACATGGAACATCAGCGATAGATTGGCAATATACTTACACTGTGCCGCTTCTTGCGCTTTCTTCTTATAAAAGGTAAGAGAACAACGATAGCGACGAGGAGGACTAAACAGGCAGCGCCCAATCCTATATAGACGTAGAGCCTGGAAATCGACACATGAAAGATAGGTTGCGTGTCACGTGAGCGGGTAACAAAATTATCCTACTGTATCCCTACTACATATAAAGCTCTATGTCTGTCTGTGTGTATCCGTGTTTGTGTCACGAAGTTCACAGCAGGCGTCACAACCAAGGTGAATATCGGTCGAGGAAATCCTCGACAGGAGGGGTCGTATTTGTCAGGGTGGGTCATGGGGGTCGTACTCATTGGGGTCAGTAACGTCAGATAGGAGAGAGAGGGTGTAGCGCAGCAGAAAACAAGGATATGTGAGAAAACATGAGATAAAATATTCTTTGCAGGTCAGTCGCTCCATTCCTTTACCTTTATGAGAAGGACGTATTTGAAAGCAGTACAAGGAATGAAAGTGCATCTCCGCAATGTGTACACGTGCTGTAGAGGCACCTCCTTTATCTAGGCCCGCTCTCTCGCCCTTAATACCTCGTTGAAAATGAGGCAGTTGTTAGGGAGCTGTCGCAAACCGGCAAGAGTTCTGGAAAGACCATGGGCAAATGAAGCTGTTCCTTAGGTTACAGGAGTTACGAAATGTGTTTACTACAATACAGTTTCTGTCAACAGGTCATCATCATATGTAACACCTTTCAATAGATTCTACAACTTGAGTGGAGGTCGGATGCATGGCCTATACTGAGACGAGATCGGACGATGACGATTGCCCCTTTTCTTGTCGCTTATGTTGGGAGAATTTATTCTAGACACATTTCGAGCGTTGCCAACGAATTACACTTGCAATGGTGAAGAAGGGAGCGGCTTTTTGAGCGGCCGAGAATCATCCTCGATAGATCCTCGACGCAAATATCTCCTCAACTAGAGAATGTAGAAGGAGCTAAACATACTGTTAGAAAGCGCAAACCTTCCGCTTTCCAAAACTGTCTTCGTTTTCCAAGATCTTGCGAAATTAGAGAGATATTGCCTTTTAAGTGGCAAAAACTCGCATGAAAAATTCAGCATCCTCGACGCTCCCTCGACAAAATTTGAGAGACCCTATCTCTTCGAGTGTAAAGCTTTTAGATCAATTTCAATATTGCCCGGTAGTAGCAAATCCAGCTCTATCTAACCCTACCACATACTGCTCCAAAGGTTATGAAATGGGGGAATGGAACCTTTTCATCGAGAGTGTAGATTTCGACGGTTTCGAGCGGGGTTTCGGCAAATCTGACCCACGGATAAACCGCGCTGCAACTGAATGCTTTGCTGTACATTGATGGAACTCGCTTATTCACATCAAATCAAAGTTAGAGGGGTCGTATCAAGATCCCGATCCGAGGGGGGTCGTACTGATCTGAAACCGCGTCCTCGACACGATTTCCACCCTGATCACAGTCATGGCGGAACTTTGATTCTTACAAGTGACGTGAAGGGTGGAACGGAAACATTCTCGGTGAGGGGCTGGAATGGATAACAAACAGCTGACGAGGGCTGAGAAGGGGTGCTAAAACACAGGTTTCACGAAATTCAGAGCGCGTGTCTCAGCCAAATTTCGCTCTAATTGCTCGATTTCATCGTTATAAGAACGATGTCGTCAGCAAAACGAAGGTGGTGTAGTTGCCGGCCGTCGACCTTCACTCCCATGTCTTCCCATTCCAGTTGACGCATGACGTTCTCGAGAGCGGCGCTGAAGAGTTTGGGCGAGATGGTGTCGCCCTGTCGAACCCCTCTCTTGACGTCGATGATGACCTCCTTGTAGAATGGTGAGATTCTGGTCGTAAAGTTGCTGTAGAGCTCACGAAGAATCTTGATGTACTAGGGACGCCCTGGTTGCCCAAGGCTTCGATGACCGCTTCTGTCTCCACAGAGTCGAAGGCCTTCTTCAAGTCGATGAACGTGAGACAAAGCGGCATCTTGTACTCTCGTGAAACTTCAATGAGTCTTGTAACCGTGTGGATATGGTCGATCGTGCTGAACCCTCTTCGAAACCCTGCTTGCTCGCATGGCTGTCCTTCATCCAGTATTCTGCCGATCCTGTTGAGGATGACTCGAGTGAATAGCTTGTAGATTACAGACAGCAGGCAGATTGGGCGATAGTTGCCAATGTCGTCCTCTTCTTTCTTGTACACCAACACAGTCCTGCTGGTTTTCCACTGCGTTTATAAGTGTCACAAATCTTCCCTAGAACCTTTTTCGAAATTATTCCCGGATGCAACTTTTGGGGAAATTTGTAGGGGAAGGAAGAATAATTATGCGTCGCAGTCTAGAACGGAAAATGGTTTTTAGCGATTACTAGCGATTTCGCAATATCTTGTGAATGTTTTTCAAGAACACTTATCAAGACCATACTTGCGCTCTGTTAAAAGAATCCTTGGCAAACCATAATTCTATCCTTCTCATAAGTTACTGCTTTGAAGACCATCGTTCACGATAAGAATGAGAAGAACAAAAAATTGCGTTTGTTCTGATAAACAATTCGAAAAACCGAGAGGACTGCTACAGGTTTCCCGTCGGACATCTGTCACGAATGCTGGTGGCGGGAGCCATCACGACGAATTCTTGGCGTTTTGACTTCCTGCATTAACATATCACACTCTGCTGCATCCTATCTAATCGATCGACTTTCTTCGCCAAAGTAACGCGCTAATAAGATAAGTAATAAATCGAAAAACACCAAAGGTTCTCAAAAATTGTGGACCGACCTAATACAATCTCTCGCTTTGAGCTATTTAATAAAAGTGGTAGTAATTTTCCCGCTCTTGTTCTGATCATAACAAAAGTCACACACAATTACACGTAGTCAAAAACGTTACACGAAATCGTAAAGTCTTACATGAATGGCTTACTAAAGATATCGCCCCAACCACTCCGTTGTGGATGTCCGTCCTGCAACGAACATAAGTTTCAGGAAACTTAGGCCGACGTAAGCCTTTGCAGATCCAGCGAATCGCGTTGATTGAGCGATCTGGCAGCAGTTCAAATGCTATAGATAGTGAGCTTCGGAATGCGGCGAGAGTTCTTTTCGTTGCACGTTTACCCTTGCCAACTTGTAGGATTCACAGAAGCAAGAGCATGTATATAAGGGTATGAAACGATGGGAAAGTGGCGAGAGAAAATGTGCGCATGGGAGGGACGCTCACTTCCTCATAGCGTCGAGTCGCCGCTACACGAACCGCTGGTGCGTCGCTCGTGCCCCGTGCTGGATTCGCAAAGTCCAACACGACTTCACGGCATAGCGGCCAAGTTGCTTTTAACGTTTTAACACAGTGACGATACTCGGTTTTCTATAGACAATGCACTGAAATAACTGTAAACCGCTTGAATGAAAAATGGTCGAAAATGATCTGATTGGTCCACTCCCTCACAGAATTTTCATTCCATTATGGTTTTCCATCAACTGCCATTTACATTCGGATAAGAGATTGCAGTCAAGCAATGGTTTCATAGCAACTGTGTGTTTTAGCGAGGGAATCGAACAAAAATTCGTTTTGTTTCATTTGCAGCGAAAGTTGACACTTTTTCATAACCATCATAGGTCATTTTGGAGAAGTGTTCCTTTTTTCCTTCCATATAATCTTCACACTTTTATCACCGTTGTTGTTCCGCGTCATTCATGTTTGGCGCATTTATACTCGATATCCGAAAGTTGGGGTAGGCGTGTCACCGGAAGTGACGTGCACTTGATAGAAGCTATGTGGATAAGCTGCTTCCAACATACATCGCTGGATATCAGCAAAGCATGCTGGCAACAGCTTATCCACGCACTTCTATCAAGTGCACGTCACTTCCGGTGACACACCTACCCCAACTCACGGATATCGACTGTAGCTCAAAAATAAATCACGTGAGGTGAAACAAAAAAGCTGGCTTCCTGTGCCAACCTGTACCATCTAGCAAATGTGGAAATATTAGTCCTGTGAAGCTGTATATGTACTTCTATTTTGCAGCAGCATTGTGAAAAGCGCCGCAACTCACCAGTCTAGGTTTCACTGATAATGGCGTAGGTATAGTTGTAGTCATGACTATTGCAGGAACCGTGGTGGTTGTGACATCCATGGTAGTCGTAGCTGCTGCGGTTGTGGTTGTAGATGACGATGTGTTCCTTAGAAGGAAATTACATTATACATATTTATTTTTATAGAGTGGAGCAAGTTGAATGGTGCACTTGTCCCAGGAGGTCAATTTCAGAAATAACTTCCCTTGAAAGTTATACATTGAAAATCAATCCAAAAATAGTAGTGGTTTCAAGTAACGGCATTCAGATTCACATCTAAGACATTTGATGAACGCTTCAAATGCGGCATGCTAACATCCATTTTGCACCCAAATTCCAAAGATCTGCTTGGAAAGATGCTATATTCAAGTATTCTAGCGAAGGCTATTTTTCTAAAGCGGTTTCTCACCGTCTGTCGAATAAGGAGAGCAGGAAGGCCATTTGCTGTTTGATGGGACTCGCTCAGCTAAGTCATCCTCGCTCTATAAACGGAAGCGGAATATTATGCGTAGCGGAGACTTGCCCCACTCAAAGTATTCTTTGGTAATATTGTTTGTTCATGTATTAGAGCAAACGATGAGAACGTATTTCGAAGCCTCATGGAGTATGACTGTTGAATCGTCCTTACAGGGGTGAGGCCATAAAAAAGACCTCGTCGCACATTCAAAACTGAAGTAACGAAACAGGGGGTCGCATTTGTCAATGTGGGTCATGGGGGTCGTACTCGTGGGGTCAGTAACGTCAGTGGCATCGTGGTGCAGATAGGAGTAAGAGGGTGTAGCGCAGCAGAAAACGAAGATATGTGAGGAAACATGATTAAATATTCTTTGCAGGTTCAGTCGCTCCATTCCTCTACCTTCATGAGAAGGACGTATTTGAAAGCAGTACAAAGAATGAAAGTGCATCTCCGCAAGGAACGGGGCCACATGTGCACACGCGCTGCAAAGGCACCTCCTCTATCTGCCGCCCGCTCCCTCGCCCTTAATACCTCGTTGAGAATGACACTGTTGTTAGGGACGCTGTCGCAAAAACGACAATAGTTTAGAAGGCCCTGGGCAAATGAAGCTGTTCCTTAGGTTATAGGAGTTACGAAATGTGTTTACTACAATGCAGCTTTGTCAACTGGTCATGATCATATAACACCTTCCAATCGATTCTGCAACTTCGAGTGCATGGCCTATACCCAGACAAAATCGGATGATGACGATTGCCCCTTTTCTTATTGCTTATGTTGGAAGAATGTATTCTAGACACATTTCGAGCGTTGCCAACGAATTACACTTGCAATGGTGAAGAAGGGAGCGGCTTTTTGAGCGGCCGAGAATCCTCGATAGATCCTCGACGCAAATATCTCCTCAACTAGAAATGTAGAAGGAAGCTAAACATACTGTTAGAAAGCGCAAACCTTCCGCTTTCCAAAACTGTCTTCGTTTTTCAAGATCTTGCGAAATTAGAGAGATATTGCCTTTTAAGTGGCAAAAACTCGCATGAAAATTTCAGCATCCTCGACGCTCCCTCGACGGAATTTGAGAGACTATATCTCTTCGAATGGAAGGCTTTCATAGCAATTTCAATACTGCCTGATAGTAGCAAATCTAGCTCTATCTAACCCTACCGCGTGCTGTTTAAAAGGTTGGGAAATGGAGGAATGGAACTTTTCATCGAGGGTGTAGATTTCCGACGGTTTTTTTTTCATGGGATTTGCCTTGAATCCGGCCGTTGATCGATACACTCGGCTGTTGTGATATACTCAAGCAGGAATTAAGATTAAATCGCAACCCCGTGCCTTCAGGATTTCTGTGCATTTCTGAACGAACCTGCCTTTGAAATCACACAAAGTTGATGCCTCTTTCCTCAAGCTTGCGCAGCGATTAAAGAAAGTGCATAGATGAGAAGAGAAGGTTGAGGTTTGTGCACAATATTATTTTGCAGGAATCTTTTTCATTAATTGATTGAGTTGATGGCCTATGCTCTGTTTTGAGGGTAGAACCTCGACTAGACCTCGACTTTAGGGGGAGTCGTACTTCTGCGACCACGTCCTCGACACGATTTTCACAATGGATTGAAATGCGTCTTCAAATCTATGTCTTAACCTCACTTCGCGCTCAATATGACCCTCGACCGTTTGCAATCATGTGGCCGCTTCAGGCCGGAAAATTAATGTGGGCCGCCTGAAGCGAGGTGACGACAGATGACTCTAAATTCGCTAATAAGTGCTTGCTGTGTATGGGAGGATATCTGAGGAGTAGGTTACTTCCATCAACACCGGTGCTGTGAAAAATTTGCTGATGTGCGCCGTGAGCGAATTTTTTTTCACCGAACAAAGCGTTTTGCTGTTCACTCCGAATAGTATTAGGTCGTGAAGAAAGTTCTTGCGCTTTTGGACCTTGATTTTCAAATGCCTGTATCTCGGCTCATTCGAAACCTTTTTGATTGGAGTAAAGACTGTTAGAATCCACAAACCTCTGCCAATAATAGCTGCGTTGAATCAGCCCGGTAGTGCAGAATACTGGAGCTCTAGAGACGATGAACCCGGCGGAGGTCGTTTCCGCATCATGTTGGTTTTTGAAGCATAACTCTTTGGAGAAGCTATCCAGGTAGTCGAGAAAGTGACAAATTATAGGCAAAAGGTCTACCGAGTAGGATGTTCGCAGGACTAATTCGTAGCCAATCTTGTCAACTTCTGCAGGGTTGGTTGTGGAATGTGCGTCCGAGCTACCTGTCAGGGACGAGCCGGTTCCTTTATAATGAGGAATTTCGAGCATATGTGCCAGAGTTCTAGGAGTAAGTTTGACACATTATCAGGAGTACTTTTTCCACATTAACAGATCCACCTGGTTACGAAAAGCTAGACCAGCCGCTGACCTTATGAAAGTCACCTCAACCTTCCTTCAGTGAAGTTTCACTTTTGCAAAGTTTGTAGAGCCTGATCGCGGTCGATCACTTCACCAAAGGTTCGTATTCTGTAGCAAAGAATCCGTTCTTTGTCGTGCGTCGCAAATGATCAAAAAGTCAGGTCGTTTTCATGGCATGAAACAAGCTAGAACGCGGCGAACGACCCTTCAAAATGGTGAGCTGTCGCGGCACGCCCTATTTGAATTTTTGGGACTTTCCAGCTCTTCCCGTACAACAAGAAAACACAATGCAAGTGCGATTAGTTTAGGAGGAACCCTCTCAATAGATTTGTGCAAACGTGCTTCAACCAGAACGTTCGACTAATCGTTGGCGTTGTCCAATCTCCGATCACCACCCTCACAATCTTTAGGCTCTCGCTATTCTTACAAAAGCTTTTTGAACAATTGCTTCAGACCATATTTATTGCGAATCTCAGCCAAGTGCGTCTAATATCTTGACCTGCTTCCTCTCCATACTGGCCTGCTTTGAGCTAGAAAAAGGAAATCATGCAAATTTGCTCTTGGAGTATGCCGTATTCAAGGCTTCAAAAAATGACAACTAAATAATAAGGAACATAGCTAGCCTAGCTGTTAGATAGAACAAGAAAAGCTCTTCAAAACCACATACAGCTCATTGGCAGCTTGCTTGAATTCGTAACAAAATAAAGCGTTCAAAAACGAAACACCGAAAAGCGCAAGAACTTTCTTTACGACCTAATAGAACAACGTCGAGCTTCAGCTCGTCGAAAGCAATAGAATGAAGACTAAGAAAACACGTAGTTGCACCAGTTCTTTGCTTCACCCTGTAGCAGGTAGAGTTCACGTAAAACTATCATATTTGAAGGAGGCAACTTATGTACAGAAACTTTTCCAGCTCGACTTCCGCTACGGAGTTGTCACCTGGAAAATATTTAATGATTCATTTGGTTTGATAAGAAAGCTTTCCTACTCAATTTTTTTGTCATGCAAACAATTCTCCCAGAAGTATTCTGAAGGGTGGGTAAAAAATTCAGTAACAACATAGTGTTCATGGAAATCCAGTGCGGCCAGAAACACACACGCGGACACAGAAAATAGAGAGAGAAGAAAGACCGAAGCCGGTAATCATGCTCTGCAACCATTTGACACCTTGACGACAATTTCTAGTATATCTCGAATATCTGACGCGCACGCCGTCAGCATTTTGGATCTAGTTTTTTTCGCACATGCCCAAATTCTTCCCAATTTTTTTGTGCTCATTCTATAGGCCATACATTAGCATACTCAAAAACATGCAGCTCACAGAATGGCCAAATATTCTTCGATTTGGCAGAGGTTTTCAAGACCTTACGAAGATATCTGTTCAGTTCATTCCTCGTTTTCTTTTCAATAAAGTAGACATGTATATAGAAAAGAATGTTTATTAGTGAACGCAAACTTTTTATGCGGCAAAATATGTGTTTCCACTGAAACAACTACGTCCAAAATAATTTTGAATCACGTTACCACCGATCACTCCTCAGCAGGCAAGATCGGAAGTGTATTCTCCCCAGTCTTCGCTACTGCTCGGGCACTGATATTGGCTCAGTAGCATCATCAAAGACGACAAGAATTCAATCACATTCTGGACGGCAGACACTTTCGATGAAGACTCCTTGGACCATGAATCGGTGTGCATTCGGACGCTGTTACCAGTAAGCTGAAGTAGACATGTGGGTACGCTCCACGAATCACCACCTGAATGGAAGGGACACTAGCAGAGTCTCGATGGAAACAGCATGCATCACCTGACCGTCTGCAGAAGGCTCATTCTGCGACGGCATAGACAAGACGTCCTCTAGCCAGTGCGAATGGGTGATGAGACCACGATAGCAGACACGCGACAAGAAATGAAAACGACAAGATTCGGCCAAAACTTATGGGACAATCCAACAGAATTGGATGAAATTCTCGAGACACGATGTTCTTGCTGATCAAAAAGCAAATAAAACCATTAAGAGCCCTTCTTCAGTCCACCACTCTACAAGACCCCGCAAAAACTGTCATTCAACAATCCATGACCAATGGTATCGCCATCGCAGTAAATCGGACCTCATTGTCGAAAACGAGAAGAGGGTTTCATGATCGCATCATGTACATTACCATGATATACGGCACAAGATTCGCACATATCATCTGCGTATACGCCCCACAGGCAAATTCTGCCCAACAGCGTGAAAGAAATGTTTTGGGAACAACGTGCCAACGTGACGTCCGCACGCCCAGTCAATGAAAATCTGTACGTCGTGGAAAACCTCAAAGGTCACTTCTGCAAAAGCAATGATCAATATAAGGATACGCAAGGAAAATCTGCTTATGGCCCGAAAAATGAAGACGGTTTTCGTATTTCGGAATATGCCAAATCCCTAGATCCAAGCATTACCAGCTCTTCTTTTCAAAAGAGTTAATCTTACATGGTCACTTATGCAGTGGAAGATTTCTAAAGCACAGATCGACTATATTCTGGCAAGAAAGAGCCACCGAAGTGATGTCCTAGATTGCAAAGTGATCCCATCGATAACTGTCAACAGTCAACACCGTCCCGTCGTCGCTTCCATCAAGATGCCTAGAAACTCGCCCGCCTTCTAAACAACCGAGAATCAACCGATTCAACCGAAGGGTCATAGGATGGACCAAAATTGTCGATCTAGGACCTACTGACAAGTTCGCCTAACGACGAAGATCTGCCGAGCCATACCCGATGACATCGAAAGGGCTGGAAACGGCTCACACAACAGATCAGAGATAGTATTGTGCGAATCGTCTACAAAAAAGAATACAAGAGTGAGTCGCACGACCAGGCATGGTTTTGGAACAAGTGAAGCAGCAACTGCGATTCCAATCCGAGAAAAATGATTACAAAGTCCGACATTTTAACTCCACTGAGCTCTACTGATTTTAAGACTACAGAGAGGTTCTGCGTGGCTAAACGAGAAACGAAGAGAATCATTGCAAAAGCCATTCAAGACAAGACCGACACACTGATCGCGAAGCTGAATGCTAAGGAGGTGAGACAGAACTACCTTCTCGCTAAAGGACGCCCAAGAGCAAAACAGGACTTCGTAAATACAACAACCTTTCATCAAGGATAAAAATGGAGTACTCTTGCACGAATTCAGCAAAATCAAACAACGCTGACAAAAACACTTCCAAGAAATCTGCAACGTCGAGTTCCCACATCCACCACTTTCGAAAGAGCCGCAGATTCACGGGCCTGTAACGCATCACCGAGCTAAAGATGAAGAAGCTATGAAGAAGATGAAGAATGGGAAACCATTGGTTCTGATGATATTCCATGTTGAAGAAGTGGAATCAACTTGGAGGTTGGCACTACCTGATTCAACCCTTCAACTAGTGCGTCTGGAAGAGTGTGATCCCGACAGATTGGTCCAATGCGTCACTGTGCCCACATACAAGGAGAAAGGGGATATTGCCTGCTGCTCCAACTATCGTCCCACCCGCTGTGGCACACCCTGAAAATTATTAGACGAGTTTTGAACGAAAGGCTAAGAAAGATAATCAACATCACTCGGACGCAGTGTGGTTTTCGACCAGAGCACCACCTACGCCATTCACCTTCATTCTTAATTATGAATGGACGTGCGTCAAGAAAAATCTGAAAAAGAAAACTCAAGGACGCTTGAGTAGCTGATGATATGCTGCTGATGGATCGGTAAAAAAGGGAGTTAGAGACGAGTCAACCACTGGAGTACACAGCTCGAGGACCATGGAACTCAGGCTCAACATCAACAAAACAGAATACATGTGCACAACGGCCACAACGTCTTCGATCACAGTAGACGGAGCATCCCTACCCAAGACCACCAAGTTTCCGTATCTAGGGTCCACACTGGCCGCGGACGCCGATAGTAAAGCCGATACAATTGCTAGAATAAACGCTGCATGGAACAAATGGAGGACTGTTACTGGCGTTCTCTGTGACAGGAAAATGCCGATCGCCTGAAGTCTAAGATTTACACCTTCCGTGAGACCAGTCGCCATCTATGGAGCGGAAACGAAACAGATGTTGGCAGAAGAAATGAGAGCATATGGACTATAGAGATGAAGATGTGACGATGGAGCCCGGAACACACGCGACTCCACCACCTTAGGAGCGAAGACAACCGAGAAAAGATTAATGTCCAACCGATCGTCAATTCCCTTGCCTAGTCCAGCCAGCACAATTATAGTCACATTTTACGAAGGCCTCCCGACACCGTGCCCAACATTTCGGGCGTGTACCAATGATGGCATCATCTCCATTGATAGGCAGGGCAGACCCAAAATGCGATGGATGAGCAACGTAAAGATCAAAATGGCTGCCGCCGACCTGTCTGTAGACGATGCACGAAGTCGAGATCGCTGGGAAGCCTTGGCGGGAATTGGACAACGACGCTAGGAAGAAGAAGATGAAATAAGCCGCAAAGGAAGGAAACATCGATCGAGCGGTTTTTGACGAACTATTTTGCTATTCTCTCGGTGGTAGCCTACTTGATACCCGAAGTCTCATTTCTGTCCCCTCCGCTCCACCATGCGAAGGTGCGTGTACCTTCGCTTAAATTTACGTGCAGAGCCACAAAGAACTTTCAGTGTTCATTGTGAGGGTCCACAAAAATGGTAATGCAGATAAGTGACAATTAAACCACATGTGTAAAAGGGACGCTGTAACCTGCTTCTTTTCAAAAATCACAGAAGAATGTAAAATTAGCTCTCGCGAGTATAAGCTCAAAGCTCAAGGCTGAGTAGTACCTTTACATGTACGTAGTCTAGTAGAACTCCTACACGTGGCAAGAAACCATATCTGGCTGTTATGAGAATACCAATGTATAAACTCGCTTTAACTCGGATCACTTACTCATGTTAGCGAAATTGCTAAGGATGCGTCTCACCACCGGTCCTCTTGAGGAGATGTAATCCTGGAACTCTTGCCTTTGATTTCAATAAACTCTATGGGAAGTGAGTACAAAAGATTAGCTCTGGTGCAGGATGTCGACTATCTATTCAATGTCAGTTTTAACATATTCACGAGAGCAAGTATGCGTGCAGCTCGGTATCTTTTTTATACCTTTTTTTAGCGATCTACACCGCTCCCCTCCACACCAAAGGCTTCTTTACTAGCATATATAGTTTCGCGAATCCGATAGTCTGCGGATGGTCCTTAATCATGAAGAAATTGCAGTAGGTTAAAGGCAGAAATTACGATAGGTTCCAGAGAGATTTACAGGGCCGTGTGGGTGCTCAACAGTACGCCAAATGGCAAAAAATGCAGGAGAATCCGCTAAGAAAACGCGAAAAGAGAACACCCTTGTTTGGCCGTTGATCTTTGCTTAAAGCAACAATCCAGGAACGAATTCGCGGGTAAGGACCACCTATAATGACGTTGCAGGTGAGAAGTTGGTCAATGGAGAAAGAAAAAGTAGAAAAAAACGTCGGGCAGGGGCTTAGACAGGGACTCCCCCTGCCGTTTAGGGAGACGTGTGTTGGACGAGTTGTCCGAACCTGCCCGTAGTACATGCGCTCCAATTGCAACTGCTGGCAAATAGCCATGCATGCTTGCAAATACATAACTATTTGCCAGCAATCGAAATTGAAGCGCTTCAATTGCGTTCTTATGGAATCGACCTCATACAGCGCGGCGGTCCCGCAACGACCGCTAGTCAAGCACGGACTCTGCACAGCGTATGTTGAGCGATCCGCCTCGGTATGGGTGATCCGCCCCCTCCAAGAGGACTTCGACCCCTTCCAGCGCATTTTAGAGGTAGGTTTTGAACTTAAAGACATTTCCTATAAACTTTAGTTGGGCTGGGGCATGTTTTGACCGCCTAATGACCAAGTAGTTGAAACCCTGCCTGGACTGTTGCTTTAAGGACGGGCAGTGACTGAGGCACAGACGTGTGGACGATTATACCGCAACGCGTTTGTGGCACCATGCCAATCCATGCTCAGTCGAGTTGCTCCAGTTGTGCCGCTGCTGGCAACGCAGCTCGTCCAAATCACCAACTAAACTAGTGGGCGGATCGCTTTTGGGGCGGAGTGCTTTTGAAGTCCTGCTCAGCAACCAGGATACCTTTCGCCATTCGCCATGAAAGCGACACATGTTACTTCCTTGGCGGCTTAGGAACTCCTTCATGCAGCTCTCCGATGCGCTTCTTCTTCATTGTAATCACCGCCGCTGTCAATTTGTCAAGCAGTAGGTGGGAGAGCAACTGAAGATCACGGAGTAACAAAGCAATTTAGACATGCTGACTCAGACGAGTAAATTTTCCACCAAAAAAGCCAACTGCACACTCGCTCCCGTCTCCTTGAACGGCTAGTACGACTGCCGCCACTATCAAATCTCATCCCTATCCAAATTGAGCCCTTACCGAGAAGACGCTGTAGGTTCAGCGTTTCATGATTACCGGGTCACCTTCCAATCCTCAGTTCAGGGAACACAACCAGACGGGATTTTTTTTATTATGAACAGCTGGTTCCTCAACAAGAGATCTATTCTATCTTTTCTATCCCAAAGTTGACAAGACGAGCTTTTCCTCTAGCTTTTTTATAATCCTTTTATTAATTCACCTCAAGGAAACGAATATCCCTGAATACTGATTGTGAGCAGTCCACAAACCAACAACAATTACAAAGTAAACTAAAAAGCTGGAAGAAGTGGTGCTCTCCCAGAATGAATGTGCAAGGGTACTCCTGGTAGGAAAACCCTTATAGGTGCAAAAAACAATGACTTTTGTTCGTTGCAGAATGGCACTTTCATAAGCCCCTCATAATTGTAAAACGCATTGTACACCTTCTCCTAAAAATCCCCAAATACGACCCTCTTCCTCTCAAGAAACTTTCGATTTCGGCTCATTTTACCGCTGAAATCAATTCTGAAGGAACACTAAGATTCTGCCTAAAAGGACAGCCATATTTTAGTCGAGGGTGAAGAGCACCAGGGTTTCTGAGCTCAAAAATTCCATACCCAATCATTTGCTAAGAGCGGTTAAAAACTATTAAAACATGCCAACTTCTTCTTCTCACGCTGTCGGTACTACATATAGAGCGCTATGCCTGCCTTCGTGTGTATCCACAGAAGCGCTACTGTCTGAACCTATTGAAGAGTCCAGGTCAAGTTTGGGATGGCTGCAACATGGCATGATAATAGCAGCACACATATACTAAACGAAACTCCGCTCACAATGGGCACGCATCGAAATGAGCGGTGCAGACGGGGAGAATTTGAACTTGCTTTCAAAACAGCCTAGCGGGTAGAATAATAGTGAAGATTGAAATTGGTTGGCCAGGTCAAGTAGGAGGATACGAGTAGAGGAGAGGCGGTACATAATAAAAAAATGACAACTCGGGTATCAGAAACCCTATTGTAGAGATATAGAAGAGCAATGTCTGAGGTGTTCGATGCGCTCTGAAAAAGGAGAATCCCGCCCATAATTGGTGAAATCTGTCCTTGAGTGGGCGTAGATTCACGTAATTCGGGTCCGAGACGACATGGAGACCGAGAAAAAAACGGAAAGGTTGGTGGAGGAAGGTAGAGCACCTGTTGGTGTGTGGGGCGTGCACCAAAATGGGCGGACTTCGACTGTCGTAGACCGCAAAAATTTGAATAGAGTTGCAAGGGAGTACTCATTTCCTTGAGCATTCCGATGCACCATCTGTTACTGATGTGTTCAGCCTTTCGAGAGAGAATGATGTTTTTTCCAATTGAACCCGCGTTCTGCATAGGAGGCAAAAATTGTTCAGGAGCGCTGTTCAAGCACTCTTTCCGATTTCACATCCTCAAACGAATGGCTCTCCTATCTCTTGATTTCAACGTGCTGGACCATCCTATGTGGGCTATGTTAAGGGCAGAGCCTGCACTAAACATTGCATCCACATGGATGAGCCGGAGCCTTTTCTCTGCAAAGTTTTGAAGGAACACCCCAGGATGCCATGCGGGCCACAGTAGAGTTGCGTTCGAAGCAATTGGGAAGCCATACTCACAGCAACAGGCAGGCATATTGCTGAACATCATTCCTTTCAATATGTAATGTATGGCTGAAAATTGTTTATAACCTATCCACGATAGACCCATTCTAAAGGAAGTTACAAGTAAGGAAAGAGGTCAGCTTTCATGAGACACCCTGTATGAAGCGCTCGTATATTGACTATCGTTCTGTCACAGAGTCCCTCACAGAATTTTCTACTTCCTTGAGCCCGCCTGGAGAGACCGAGTCAAGTGTGGGATTGGACCATGTCCTGAGAAGTATTAGTTGGGAAGAAAGTCCTGCAACACTTTTTCAAATTTTTGATTTTAATTTTATCTTTTTTGTTTACAACTCCTGACCGGTCTTATATCTACCATGAGTGTCCACCACTTGTCTTCAACGCTCAGAAAATTTCTTGATGCTCCTTTGCCAAAACCCAGCGGGAGTGCGGGTCGAGAAAGGAGGCGAGAGTTGGAGTTGATCGTCTAATTATTTCGTTATCAAGATGATGATTTAAGGTCCAGGATAGGTGGCAGTCATTTACAGCTCGACCAGGGGATACGCTAAGAGAGGAAAGAAATCTTGCCGCAACTCCAGAATTTCTTACCGGGCTCATTTCGGATCATGGTGATTCGCAATGTCATGAAAGAAATGAATATTGTCGCGGTACGAGGGCTCTTGACGAGCTGCCTCGGCCAGCTTCTGGAGTTCCGCAGCCGGACCTCTACCTACACAATGGTGCCCATAACGAAGGAATTTGTAGTGGAGCCCTACCTGTAATGGAGTGTGCGGGACGCTGCTGGCTTCTTATAAAAATATCAAAAGATCGAAAGCGCTGGTAAAGGTGAAACACGCTGTAGCGGTGAACGGCATGCCTATTGAAGCTATTGCAGATAGTGTCGGTCGTTGACACGAATCCATAGTTATGGAGACATTTGTACTAGACAGTGACTCGGAGTATGGATTTACTAGTGGTCGAGGTTTTTTGAATTTTCTTGGATAACTACTGACTGCAGCACTTATATCCACCTCGTGGATTGAAGCCTCGAGAATGCTCTACCATTTGTTAGTCATAAATGTTACCTATAAATTTTCAGAAAAAAGAAAGAAAATTTCAGAAAGAGTGTTGCAGAACTTTCTTTCCAACCTGATACAACACCTATACATTAGCTATGAGGAACTACGCCCATAGTGCATCAAAATGAGCGCTCCTACAACCGAAATTCAAAGTTCGATTCCAAAACAGCCTAGAGACTACGGCAAATGGGCAATGATGTGCACTGATGAACAAGATCGATTTAGGTAGACCCACTTTAGGTGGGGAGGGCGTCTTCTGCAAGGCGATGCATGATGGAAAAAAATCATGACTTAGTTAGCGGAAAGCCTATAGCTAGGGTGCTTCCATCATACACGGCGTGAGCCGTGGCACGCTCAAGTCCTAGAAGATTATAAAAATAACTTCACCTCAAATGTTTCTGACTGCGTGTTGCAAATTATTGAAGTGTTACAGAAACAGAAAGCTCTCCCTTTCTTCAAGCTCGCGAGAGATTCTTAATAGATAGTGTAAGCAGTAACGAAAATGTATCGTTTCAAATTACGATGATGAAAGAATAGGCTTTGCGACCACCTCTGCAGAGACTTGTTCTGCTGTAACATTCCTTTTGTGTTTAGTTTTGCAGACCTAACAGCAACTGCGCTTCATTTCGCAGCGGACGAGTTGCGGTTCCCATAAGTGGAGATCTCTGCGAGCGTGTCCCGTGGAGAAGTGAATGGAAATCCTACT
>MU868807.1:18362-28760 GCA_036418205.1 Ostertagia ostertagi | reverse complement strand
GTTTTCACCAAATCTGCTGAAACTTCGTCATTTGGGGTTATTTGGGCTCCTGATTACGAAAACGACACCCGTTTTTAGCGCTGGCGCTATTTATCGCCGTTTGGCGCCAATTTGGCGTCGCAGCTGTTTTCACCAAATCTGCTGAAACTTCGTCATTTGGGGTTATTTGGGGTCCTGATTACGAAAACGACACCCGTTTTTAGCGCTGGCGCCATTTGGCGCTATTTATCGCCGTTTGGCGCCAATTTGGCGTCGCAGCTGTTTTCACCAAATCTGCTGAAACTTCGTCATTTGGGGTTATTTGGGGTCCTGATTACGAAAACGACACCCGTTTTTAGCGCTGGCGCCATTTGCGCCAATTTGGCGCCACAGCTGTTTTCACCAAATCTGCTGAAACTTCGTCATTTGGGGTTATTTGGGCCGAGCGTGCCGCACTGGACCATCGAACGAGACCAGGGTCTACGTTCATGCCCGAAAGGATTCCTTTTTCGAGAACTGTAACTTTCCTGAGTCCACGGTGTTCGCACTGCCCTATTTCTGGCTGCGCGAACATTTAGGAATGAAGGCAAGGAATAGCGAGTTCAGTGTGGCCACATGCAGTTCGATAGGGGCAGGCGTACTCTCTGCGGCGAAATGTGTGTGGGGCACTTCAGGAGGAACCCGCCGATCATCGGAAGGTTTGGGTGCGAGGGGGAAACTGACGAAACACTGGTTATCAAACGTAAATACAACCGCCGACGTTGGGTACGCAGGCACAAGTGGCTGTTTGGAGGCATTGAAAGAGGAAGTGGACTCCTTCGGATGGTCCGAAGGAAGACGTTTCAACTCTACTGCGGCTCATCATGAAGTAGTACATCGAGCACGGTACTACCATCCTCAGTGGCAGCTGGAGAGCTTACAGTCGAATTGCTGCTCTGCCCAACGCATACAGGCATCTCCAGTGAAAACGTGAAATATGCTTCTGGCTTAGCTCACAGTTTTCCACGGTCTGGCTCCTTCCTGTCGTGGGAAAGTCTCCGATTCGATGACCTTTCCCACGGTCTGGCTCCTTCCTATCGTAGGAAAGTCTGATTCGGCGACCTTTCCCACGGTCTGACTCCTTCCTGTCGTGGGAAAGTCTCCGATTCGATGACCTTTTCCACGGTCTGACAGTCGGCGCTCTGAGAAAGGTGCCTAAGAGTACGCTCTGACTGTGAAGTGTTGTTTGTGACACCACATGGCGCCGGCGTCAAGACTGGAATGTTATATTCGTGATCAGGACCCCAAATAACCCCTATACACACGTTTTCAGCGGATTTGGTGGAAACAGCCGTGGCGCCAAATTGGCGCCAAACGGCGCAAATGGCGCCAGCAAAAACGGGTGTCGTTTTCGTAATCAGGACCCCAAATAACCCCAAATGACGAAGTTTCAGCAGATTTGGTGAAAACAGCCGTGGCGCCAAATTGGCGCCAAACGGCGCCAAATGGCGCCAAATGACACCAGCATCAAAAATGAATGTCATATTCGTAATCAGGGCATCGAATTACCCCAATAGACAAAGTTTCGACGAAAAATGAAACTTTGAGATTTTGGGGCAGTAATCGTGGGATGCAATAGGGGAAGGCTGAAAACGGTGAAAACCAAAGTTTCAACTGGGGAAGTAATGCATATATTCGATAGCATTTTTCACGGGGAAGCTAACGGGGCACATTTCAGGTCTGCGAGTTCATCTGGAAATGCAAAAAATCTGAACATTCCACAAGGGCATGACGAGGAGGCATGTTTGGGGCCACACCACGGAAGGAACGCTCACTTGCGACCGAGTTTTCCACATAATTCCTACAGACAAGTGACCATAGTCTACGACAGTGAAGGAAATTCTTCGCTTCCTTTACAGCTTTCTACAAAACATTCCTCTAAAAATGGGACTTGTCACGTAATAGGGGGCAAAGGCATGACAAGGGGTGATGTTTGGGGTCACACCACGGAAGAAACGCTCACCTGCGACCAAGGTTTCCATATAATCCTTACAGACAAGTGACCGTAGTCTACGACAGTGAAGGAAATTGTTCGCTATCTTCACAGCTTTCTGCAAAACATGTCCTCTGAAAATGGAAAATGTCACATAATAGGCCCACTATGCCTGCTGAGAACTGTTCAAAGATTCCACTTGATATACAGAGGATGGGATATTGAGAGCAGAGGGAACACGTAAAGCTAGTAAGCGCTTGAAAACGAAATGAAGATCTAAGAATTCGGAAAATAACATTCATCTAATCTCACAATGTAGTGGATGAGATTGAGTACGTGGCGCATTCTGGGGTAAGTTTTGAGGCCCTTCTTTGTGTGTAGCGGTTAGCCCGCATAAGCGGGATTATATACACATCATCACATGCGAGCAACTACTTTTTGAGATGAAATCGAGTGCATGGCGCATTCCGAAATCAAGCTTTCTGAAAAAATAACAGCACCATCTTGTAGCGCTTGAAGAGCTGAGTTCAACGGTGTTTTCCGTTTCTGGAATACTTCACTCTGACCCGACTTATAACGAATTCACGAAATTAACGAGGATTCGCGTTATTCGCGTGAATTTTCGATTTCAAACGGCGAGTACTGTATTATATTTTTGTGTTGTATTGAGAAAATTGAAATTCAATAAATTTTTTTATTAATTCATCAGACGGCGTTCATTCTCTGCAGTTACAAGATCTGTTGCATTTTCGAAGGATATCAGACTATATCCTGTCATTCACATATTTCATGCTGCGTGCCTTGGAGCCTGGAAATTCAGAGGAAATGCGGTTTCAATAATTCCATTCCATAATTGAACCTCAAACCATTCGTTTTAGCCCAAAGTATCCAAAAAACGCCCAAATCTCGAAACCCACCCTAGCATCACCGCTCTTCTCCTGGACCACCGGTCAACAATAGTGCCTTCAGACAAACAAACTGATCACACAGTTGCTTCAGTTAACCTTATACCTTCGTTATCAAGAATTTCTTCTCGTTCTATTGCATGAGTGAAGTCGGTCATTTGCGCAGTCCGCTCCATTACGAAGTAAACCTTTACTGATTGTCAGTGTAAGGTGGGTAATAATTTACTGGCTCACAGATTTTGGATACCTCAAGAAATCAATGCAATAGTAAAAGCGATTATGTTAAGATTTTTATGGAATACGGTATAAGAGCAATTGTCCGGTGATAGAATTGCATGAATATTTTATTCGGGGTGACAACCAAATTCTTTTCGCTTCATGGCGATGCGCAACACTGGTGGCGAACACTCGCAGCATCTCGCGTGTCACACAGGTTGTCGCAGCAGAATGAATCTGGACGAGCGTCGCACACACAAGTCTTTCCTTCCTGCCAGATAACTTCGTTCGGTGCAAGTTTGCTGAAATAGTGAACTCGAATGACTATGAAATACTTTCAAATAGCAACTCTGACAAATAAAATGTTCGATCGGGATGATCAAAATTTACTATGACTTGATATTGTGCAGGTCAAACTCATGTCAAACTCAAACTCAGGTCAAACTCAGGGACGTATTAAAGGCGGATGTCTAATGAAAATTAGGTCTAATGATGAGGGTTCCATTTTGTTGGTGGTATCTGACAAGAAAAGGCCAATTGGTCAGCCTGGCCATTTCAATTTAGATGCTCGTCTCAATGCGTGCTTCAAAATTGCTTCAGTTATTTGAACCATTTCGTGGATTTTTTGAAGCAGGAAAGCGCTGAGGTAGTGACTCTGATTCTCAATCGATAGGTCAGCTGGGGTCAGCTCCAGTGGAGCACGTATTTGTTCCTTCCAGAAATATTTTAAAAGTTTTTGTGGCTATACATGTGGAAAGAGCAAGAGCAGGGATACCGTCGTTGTCAGAATAGGTATTGGGATTGTCCACGACCTCCTGCCTTTCAGTCAGGTTCACTAGAGCAGCATTTCTTGTTTCGTAATTTCTTTCATGAAATCGTTGCACAAATAACGGAAGCAGATCCGAACTCAGCATCTCGAGATACGTTTACAGGTATATATCTCATTGTAAAAGGCTGAATTGAAATTCTTTGTAAAACTGTAATTTACCAGATCTCAATCCTCTCGTTGTGTGAATACTCGTCTAGACACCATCAACAACCGGAAGTTGCACTGCTGGTGAGGATGAAGGGGAATTTGAAGGCACAGTTCATGATCGAGAGAATAAAATTCATCATGAAACCAATGATATTTTTCTTGCAAGGTCAACTTTGGTATCAGAGAGGGAGCAGTGCCACGAGGAGAGTGAAAACGCGAGAGAACCGCCGCAATTTAGAGGTCGTAGACGCTACGTACGCTGCGATTGATAAGCCTGGTAGCGATCGCAGCGATAAAACGATGGCGTTTGCTCCCTGCCGCGCAGAGGCGCGACAATATCACGATCCCTGTTATTAGGGATATCGCTACCTGTGGCATTTGCTTTCTATCAAATATAATTCTATAAATATTCATCAAATATCATTTGTATTTCATTTGTTCGGACTGATGAAACTGCAATTGCATTTTCTTTGCGAATAGCTAAATGCCAAGGTTGGAGCAGCGTTGAACGTCTTTCGTAAAATTCCCCTGCAGGAAAAATATCTATCAAATTTGAAGAAAGGAAAACTTATTGATTTTCGCTGCGGTACACTGTAAGGTTGCGGTTGGCGAGTTGGATAACAGCGTAGACTGCACCCTTTGAACAAGGGCACATTTCTATCGAAAATTCGAATATTAATAGCTTACGGGCTTCCATACACGCAGGATACTACCATGTTTTGCTGAGCGGGGCAGATCTTATAGGCACATCCAACCTTTCGGTTTCTATAGTTTGCAATCTGGAAATAACTGAAGTTGTTCTATGTCCCAATTAGAAAATTCGAAAAAATTAGAAAACTTACGTTTGCTAGAGGTTCAGCCCACTGGTTAGCAAATTGGTCAAGTTTCGTGCCTTTCATAAATCCCAGCGATGCGCTCACCCAATACCACGATACTTGTTGCAGAACTGTCTCTTCTTCACTGTCTTTGAAGTACAGCCTATACAATTCATTTCACTAAGCTTATAAAGGGCAAAGGTAAATCAAATTCGAGAACCATCTAGCGATATTTTGAGCCAGGCTGGTATTTATCGGTAGGGGATCATTGCATGGCGCAATCTGCTGTGCTGCTACTTCTTCCAAGTTACAATCCCAGTCCTGAAATTTTCTGTCTTTCGATTAGTGATCCTACCGAGAGTCTAGTCATAAACACACAATAGGAAAGCGCAAATACCACCCGCGTGCGCTTCTCCGAGCTTTGTTTTGGGTTACTATATAAGGCAAACTAAAGTAACATAGTCCACAGCCAAAGAGAAATGGGGGGTTCTAAAATTCGAAAATATACGGCTGTACGTCTGCTTTGTATGTGAGAAGGTGTAGCTACTAATGCGCACGACTCTTTAGGATCATCTTCACAACATTGAACTAATGCCAAGCATTTCTGGAAGCTTTGACTATCCGTTACTGAAACTTATCCGATGGGAAAGTCTGGTAGAAGCTGGTATATTGTGGACCTCCCCGTGTATACAATCTATGAAAATGGGGTCCATTTCTGAGAGATTAAAAACACTTTGACCTCTCTCGCACAAGTTTATCGCTCTAGGTTTTCGGGGCAAAACACTCAGATGAAGAATTACTCATCGCTCTCGTGTTACTATAACCACGCCCATGATTACTATTACGTCATCTACTTATTTCTATGGATGCCGAACTTGTGGAGGGACCTACGAACTATCAACACTTGAACTTTGTGCAAAGTTTGGATAAGAAGAAAAGGGATACAGGCTCACTCCCCTAGCACGTTTCCCTTGCCAATCTGAGCGCGGCGACATGTAGTAGTCTGCAAACGCCTCAGTGGAAAAGATTACGATATCTTGGATGTGGAGAAAGGGGCGGTACATCAATTGCAAATGTATGGGTCTCCAAACAAGCGAAGAGATGTGTTGCGCTCAAGGAGGCGTCTATTGCCACGTAGCTAACCCTAACCTACCTGTCGTGGTTCAGTCCACCTCCATGTGAAGGACTCGAGATATGGTTGGCTGGTGCTTTCATCGTCATTAAATGATGTAAATGTTCATTTTAGAAGAGTAGTACATTAAGCGGCCATATTAGCGAGCTTTCCTTGGCATTGCGTTACCAATGAAAGGATTATGTTCATTGGCATGATAGCGACAGTCGGGATTAACACCTACAAGCGAGCTCGCCTTGGTCGCTGGCTTGTCCAAAGCGAAAATCAAAGAGATTCGCGTGCCCCATTACGCGAGCTCTGAGCCATTTTCTCGCGGATTTTTCTTGACTACTACACACCCTTCGTCTCACGTCTACTTTCTCCTCCATGTAGCAACGATTTTCTCGTAACATTGGACTTTAAATGATGAATATGTAAATGTGCAATCAGGTTATGTTCATAGCAGTTGTTCAAATAAATATTTGAATTTCATTTCACGATTTTCGGTTTTGTTCAAAAGACCCAAGGTGTGAGGTATATTATAAGGTAATCCTCTTTTGAAAAGCAATGAATAATGACGCACCACTTTGTACATGTTCTGAGCTGGACCAAGAATGACCGCGTCTGCTTTTACTGTCCAGTTTAACAAACCTTTCCAAGTGCTATATTTCGACGAACATCATTGTGAAAATCGAGGAAAATCTGCCTCGCGCTGTCACTTTGGCTTAGACTATTCGGGCAACAAAAGCCTGAAACATGTTATACATTTCGCCAAGAGATGATCCAGCTGCTTTTAGGACTGCTAGTAGCATTGTGAGGATCACGAATGAATAATTAGCTCGATGTGCTGCCGCCTTCTGTAGCGGCCGTTCGGAGAATTTCGGGATCTGTTAGTCACGAACCTGCTTCGGCATAGGAGAACAGGGCCTAAAAATAAACCTTCAGCAAATGAAGTGCTTGCTTGAAGGCATTGTATTAGTTGGCTGGGAGGGGGGAGAGGTTTCATTGGACGTCATCGGTGGACGAACGTGAAGTAGTTGGTATACCACACCACACCCTCGGGACGCCGAGGGGTCTGGTTCCCCAATGGCGTCCATTGACGTCACCAAAACCGCTCCGCCCTCCAGTCATCTGCTTTTACTGTTGCCGGCTCGATAGTTCTGCAAGACCCTTTTAATATACCTCTGATCAAATTTAGACTTACCAGGAGAACAGCAACTACAACAGCCGCCGACATAGCAGTTCTCGACTTTGGATGGCTATCGAAATCCGCTCATGCTTTTATATGAACTGAAGCACCTTTTTCGAGCGCTTGGCTATCCCATTGGTTTCACTTAGCTTGGCTATGATATTATGCTATTCATATTATTCAGCTGATCAATAAATCAACCCTTTTCAGGGTTCTCGGCCAATTTTATCTTCACATCCAAAAATGGATTAATTCCAACATCTGACATAGGACACGATTTGGTGAGAGAGCCTCTGTGGTTGAACATTGAACTCTCGCTGACGTGAAGCCTTGGCTCCTACGCACAAAGGTGGAAGTTCGTGAAAGTGAGCGGCAAAGGAACTAGCGCCTCCGTTTGAACGCTCCAACCGCTGCCATTCCTATCCAAGGCATCTGTGCCCTTAGTGTCCAGCGCGCTCTTTCGCGTTTCCTCTTTTCGCAGAGCTGTGTTCCTCTATCGTACCAATGTTGACTTCATAAAAATTAGTGTTTTCTATGATCCTTTAGTTTTTTCTCTGCTAACGTTCCTGTTCACATTTCTTGCTTAGTTATCAAACAAAGCAATAGCCCAATTTGAGCATGAAAAGTGCTGTCAAAGCAACAACCCCAGCAGAAGTTGTGTCGAAGAATTGGTTCTGTGGATGGGATGGAGTGACCCCCGAGTATCACAAATGGGCCGTTGTCGCGCCATGAAGTGCATGGACGAGATTCTTCTCGCACACCCCATAAACATGTAACGCTAATTACGGCGTAGCGGCTAATTCAGATACGCGCGGTTGTGAAGCCGTGAAGCAAGTAATATAGCTTTCATCCTGCCCCACTCCTTCCTCAAGGAGGAAAAGAAAAACCTTTTCTTCAAGGTAGAAAAGAGGAACCTTTCAATGGCTTCATCGACGGCTTTTTGCCTCTTTTTCATTTTTAATCAAATCACAGCTCGCACCACTATTATCGGTCGCTGTGACCCCACAAATTTGATCGGAGGTGGGGTGGGGGAAGCGGGTTTTGAGTGATCTGTCCCAGTCTGTACTGTTGGAGATCCGTAAAGCCGGTCTTTACTGGGTCATTCTATATTGATTATTTACTTTAATGATAGTTATTCAGTGAAAATGCGGAACTTCATTTGCCTTCCGGCCTGAAAAACATCCTTTTCCTGAATCATCGTTCGGTAACACACTCCAAATTGACTCTATTACTACTACTCCATGCTACTGTCACGGCGAGTTTAGTAATAAAGTGGCTCCTGCAGTGGTTTGGTTGCTTCTATACTTTTATCGCACTCATTGATATCAACGTCACTAACTGTGAAAGGTGACATGGGGATCGGATAGTTCATAATCTAACAATCACCATGTAATATGAAAGTGTAATAATAATGGTCCATAATAACTCATAAGAAACCGTCCGGCTAAATTGGTTTTTTCTGCTAAAAGCGTTGCGAAATACTGGCGACAATGGGTGCGTGTTCGTTATGTTCGATTAGCATGCTTGTCAAAAGCAGCGCTCTCCGTCAGTCGCATGTTGCGTTGAGTTTAATTTTAATTGTCTCAAAGAATAATCAACACACTCATCAAGGGGAACTCTTTGGGCAGTAATGTCCTTGTTCCCTTCACTTTCCAAGGACCTTGCAGCAAGAGCAATTCCAGGTGGTAGTATAGGCAGTGCTGCCATCACGAAAGATTGGCTCCACCGACTATGCTATCCATATCTATGAAGACAAAACCCACTATAAAACTGATCTTTATAAAAGAAAAGTTGCAAAGTGGAGAGGGTAGAGGAGGGTTTATGTAGACGACGTGTCGCAAGGCATTTTATCTAAAGAGTTACAACTTGCAAAGGTATACAACGAATCCAGTCTCACCCTGTCCCGAGCGTACTGCATGATTTACTCTCAGGAGTGGTTTTTATTCAGTGTTACGGAAGTATAAAGGCACCCCTGAGAACTGCTGTTCCGGAGAAGGATGGAGAATCCGATACTTTTAATCGTTTTCATTAACTTCAGCATGCTCCGGTACTAGCTGAGTTTGATCCAGAACGGAATATGAACTACAAACATTTTTATTAGGAAATTTTGAAGAACCCCTGTTTCAAAAGTGTAAAGGCGCCCTAGACATGACGACTTCAAAAGTAAAGCTGGTTGCAACTTTTGCGATTTTGTCGGCATCCTTAGTGAAAAGACGCTACAGCTTTGGTGATCTGAATCTTTGGAAAAAAAAGCTTAAATAAAGCTGAAAAGCTTTATTTTGGGTCAAGTTCGTGTTAAGGTCAAATATTTCAGTAACTGCTCAAAATGGCTGATCTCGCGGATGTATTAGCAATTATTCTGAGGGCACCTAGCTTCTTGTATAAATAACAAACTTTTGGGAGACTACACTTATTTTCCGAGCACGAACTACGTCATCCAGCACCCCTTTTTCAGCTACACCACGTCAGTCGGTAAGATCGGGTTCGAATCTTCGCGGCATCGGTAATTACCTTCTGAAGAACTGCCAACCCAGGTAGGCACTCGCTAAATAATGAAGCCTTTATCGTGAACTCCTCCACATTTCTTGGAGCTGGGATGGCAGTTCTCCAGACGGTAATTACCGATGCCGCAAATACTCGAACCCGATCTCACCGACTGACGTGGTGTAGCTGAAAAACGGGTGCTGGATGACGTAGTTCGTGCTCGGAAAATAAGTGTAGTCTCCCAAAAGTTGGTTATTTATACAGGAAGATAGGTGTCCTCGGAATAATTGCTACTACATCCGCGAGATCAGCCATTTTGAGCAGTTACTGAAATATTTGACCTTAACACGAACTTGACCCAAAATAAAGCTTTTCAGCTTTATTTAAGCTTTTCTCCCCAAGATTCAAAGCTGTAGCGTCTTTTCACTAGGGATGCCGACAATATCGCAAAAGTTGCAGCCAGCATTACTTTTGAAGTCGTCATGTTTAGGGCGCCTTTACACTTTTGAAACAGGGTTTCTTCAAAATTTCCTAATAAAAATGTTTGTAGTTCATATTCCGTTCTGGATCAAACTCAGCTAGTACCGGAGCATGCTGAAGCTAATGAATACGATTGAAAGTATCGGATTCTCCATCCTTCTCCGGAACAGCAGTTTTCAGGGGTGCCTTTATACTTCCGTAACACTGAATAAAAACCACTCCTGAGGAGTAAATCATGCAGTACGCTCGGGACAGGGTGAGACTAGATTCG
>MU868807.1:0-18262 GCA_036418205.1 Ostertagia ostertagi | reverse complement strand
CGAATCTAGTCTCACCCTGTCCCGAGCGTACTGCATGATTTACTCCTCAGGAGTGGTTTTTATTCAGTGTTACGGAAGTATAAAGGCACCCCTGAAAACTGCTGTTCCGGAGAAGGATGGAGAATATGATACTTTTAATCGTTTTCATTAAGTACTAGCTGAGTTTGATCCAGAACGGAATATGAACTACAAACATTTTTATTAGGAAATTTTGAAGAACCCCTGTTTCAAAAGTATAAAGGCGCCCTAGACATGACGACTTCAAAAGTAAAGCTGGTTGCAACTTTTGTCGGCATCCTTAGTGAAAAGACGCTACAGCTTTGGTGATCTGAATCTTTGGGAGAAAAAGCTTAAATAAAGCTGAAAAGCTTTATTTCGCTTTCTCCGTCTGAAGAACTGCCCCCAGGTAGGGCACTCGCTAAATCATGAAGCCTTTATCGTGAACTCCTCCACAAGCTGGGATGGCAGTTCTTCAGACGGTAATTACCGATGCCGCGAAGACTCGAACCCGATCTTACCGACTGACGTGGTGTAGCTGAAAAACGGGTGCTGGATGACGTAGTTCGTGCTCGGAAAATAAGTGTAGTCTCCCAAAAGTTTGTTATTTATACAAGAAGCTAGGTGCCCTCAGAATAATTGCTAATACATCCGCGAGATCAGCCATTTTGAGCAGTTACTGAAATATTTGACCTTAACACGAACTTGACGCCAAAATAAAGCTTTTCAGCTTTATTTAAGCTTTTTTTCCAAAGATTCAGATCACCAAAGCTGTAGCGTCTTTTCACTAAGGATGCCGACAAAAGTTGCAACCAGCTTTACTTTTGAAGTCGTCATGTCTAGGGCGCCTTTATACTTTTGAAACAGGGGTTCTTCAAAATTTCCTAATAAAAATGTTTGTAGTTCATATTCCGTTCTGGATCAAACTCAGCTAGTACTTAATGAAAACGA
The DNA here is from genome assembly GCA_036418205.1 of Ostertagia ostertagi. NCBI lineage: Eukaryota > Metazoa > Nematoda > Chromadorea > Rhabditida > Trichostrongylidae > Ostertagia > Ostertagia ostertagi. Next base: position 17,314 of record MU868807.1, on the reverse strand, counting down.
TTAAAAGTATCATATTCTCCATCCTTCTCCGGAACAGCAGTTTTCAGGGGTGCCTTTATACTTCCGTAACACTGAATAAAAACCACTCCTGAGGAGTAAATCATGCAGTACGCTCGGGACAGGGTGAGACTGGATTCGTTGTATACCTTTGCAAGTTGTAACTCTTTAGATAAAATGCCTTGCGACACGTCGTCTACATAAACCCTCCTCTACCCTCTCCACTTTGCAACTTTTCTTTTATAAAGATCAGTTTTATAGTGGGTTTTGTCTTCATAGATATGGATAGCATAGTCGGTGGAGCCAATCTTCCGTGATGGCAGCACTGCCTATACTACCACCTGGAATTGCTCTTGCTGCAAGGTCCTTGGAAAGTGAAGGGAACAAGGACATTACTGCCCAAAGAGTTCCCCTTGATGAGTGTGTTGATTATTCTTTGAGACAATTAAAATTAAACTCAACGCAACATGCGACCTGACGGAGAGCGCTGCTTTTGACAAGCATGCTAATCGAACATAACGAACACGCACCCATTGTCGCCAGTATTTCGCAACGCTTTTAGCAGAAAAAACCAATTTAGCCGGACGGTTTCTTATGAGTTATTATGGACCATTATTATTACACTTTCATATTACATGGTGATTGTTAGATTATGAACTATCCGATCCCCATGTCACCTTTCACAGTTAGTGACGTTGATATCAATGAGTGCGATAAAAGTATAGAAGCAACCAAGACCACTGCAGGAGCCACTTTATTACTAAACTCGCCGTGACAGTAGCATGGAGTAGTAGTAATAGAGTCAATTTGGAGTGTGTTACCGAACGATGATTCAGGAAAAGGGTTCTTTCAGGCCGGAAGGCAACATAAAGTTCCGCATTTTCACTGAATAACTATCATTAAAGTAAATAATCAATATAGAATGACCCAGTAAAGACCGGATTTACGGATCTCCAACAGTATAGACTGGGACAGATCACTCAAAACCCGCTTCCCCCACCCCACCTCCGATCAAATTTGTGGGGTCACAGCGACCGATAATAGTGGTGCGAGCTGTGATTTGATTAAAAATGAAAAAGAGGCAAAAAGCCGTCGATGAAGCCATTGAAAGGTTCCTCTTTTCTACCTTGAAGAAAAGGTTTTTCTTTTCCTCCTTGAGAAAGGAGTGGGGCAGGACGAAAGCTATATTAATTGCTTCACGGCTTCACAACCGCGCGTATCTGAATTAGCCGCTACGCCGTAATTAGCGTTACATGTTATGGGGTGTGCGAGAAGAATCTCGTCCATGCACTTCATGGCGCGACAACGGCCCATTTGTGATACTCGGGGGTCACTCCATCCCATCCACAGAACCAATTCTTCGACACAACTTCTGCTGGGGTTGTTGCTTTGACAGCACTTTTCATGCTCAAATTGGGCTATTGCTTTGTTTGATAACTAAGCAAGAAATGTGAACAGGAACGTTAGCAGAGAAAAACTAAAGGATCATAGAAAACACTAATTTTTATGAAGTCAACATTGGTACGATAGAGGAACACAGCTCTGCGAAAAGAGGAAACGCGAAAGAGCGCGCTGGACACTAAGGGCACAGATGCCTTGGATAGGAATGGCAGCGGTTGGAGCGTTCAAACGGAGGCGCTAGTTCCTTTGCCGCTCACTTTCACGAACTTCCACCTTTGTGCGTAGGAGCCAAGGCTTCACGTCAGCGAGAGTTCAATGTTCAACCACAGAGGCTCTCTCACCAAATCGTGTCCTATGTCAGATGTTGGAATTCAATCCATTTTTGGATGTGAAGAAAAAATTGGCCGAGAACCCTGAAAAGGGTTGATTTATTGATCAGCTGAATAATATGAATAGCATAATATCATAGCCAAGCTAAGTGAAACCAATGGGATAGCCAAGCGCTCGAAAAAGGTGCTTCAGTTCATATAAAAGCATGAGCGGATTTCGATAGCCATCCAAAGTCGAGAACTGCTATGTCGGCGGCTGTTGTAGTTGCTGTTCTCCTGGTAAGTCTAAATTTGATCAGAGGTATATTAAAAGGGTCTTGCAGAACTATCGAGCCGGCAACAGTAAAAGCAGATGACTGGAGGGCGGAGCGGTTTTGGTGACGTCAATGGTGTGGTGTGGTATACCAACTACTTCACGTTCGTCCACCGATGACGTCCAATGAAACCTCTCCCCCCTCCCAGCCAACTAATACAATGCCTTCAAGCAAGCACTTCATTTGCTGAAGGTTTATTTTTAGGCCCTGTTCTCCTATGCCGAAGCAGGTTCGTGACTAACAGATCCCGAAATTCTCCGAACGGCCGCTACAGAAGGCGGCAGCACATCGAGCTAATTATTCATTCGTGATCCTCATAATGCTACTAGCAGTCCTAAAAGCAGCTGGATCATCTCTTGGCGAAATGTATAACATGTTTCAGGCTTTTGTTGCCCGAATAGTCTAAGCCAAAGTGACAGCGCGAGGCAGATTTTCCTCGATTTTCACAATGATGTTCGTCGAAATATAGCACTTGGAAAGGGTTTGTTAAACTGGACAGTAAAAGCAGACGCGGTCATTCTTGGTCCAGCTCAGAACATGTACAAAGTGGTGCGTCATTATTCATTGCTTTTCAAAAGAGGATTACCTTATAATATACCTCACACCTTGGGTCTTTTGAACAAAACCGAAAATCGTGAAATGAAATTCAAATATTTATTGAACAACTGCTATGAACATAACCTGATTGCACATTTACATATTCATCATTTAAAGTCCAATGTTACGAGAAAACCGTTGCTACATGGAGGTGAAAGTAGACGTGAGACGAAGGGTGTGTAGTAGTCAAGAAAAATCCGCGAGAAAATGGCTCTGAGCTCGCGTAATGGGGCACGCGAATCTCTTTGATTTTCGCTTTGGACAAGCCAGCGACCAAGGCGAGCTCGCTTGTAGGTGTTAATCCCGACTGTCGCTATCATGCCAATGAACATAATCCTTTCATTGGTAACGCAATGCCAAGGAAAGCTCGCTAATATGGCCGCTTAATGTACTACTCTTCTAAAATGAACATTTACATCATTTAATGACGATGAAAGCACCAGCCAACCATATCTCGAGTCCTTCACATGGAGGTGGACTGAACCACGACAGGTAGGTTAGGGTCAGCTACGTGGCAATAGACGCCTCCTTGAGCGCAACACATCTCTTCGCTTGTTTGGAGACCCATACATTTGCAATTGATGTACCGCCCCTTTCTCCACATCCAAGATATCGTAATCTTTTCCACTGAGGCGTTAGCAGACTACTACATGTCGCCGCGCTCAGATTGGCAAGGGAAACGTGCTAGGGGAGTGAGCCTGTATCCCTTTTCTTCTTATCCAAACTTTGCACAAAGTTCAAGTGTTGATAGTTCGTAGGTCCCTCCACAAGTTCGGCATCCATAGAAATAAGTAGATGACGTAATAGTAATCATGGGCGTGGTTATAGTAACACGAGAGCGATGAGTAATTCTTCATCTGAGTGTTTTGCCCCGAAAACCTAGAGCGATAAACTTGTGCGAGAGAGGTCAAAGTGTTTTTAATCTCTCAGAAATGGACCCCATTTCATAGATTGTATACACGGGGAGGTCCACAATATACCAGCTTCTACCAGACTTTCCCATCGGATAAGTTTCAGTAACGGATAGTCAAAGCTTCCAGAAATGCTTGGCATTAGTTCAAGTGTTGTGAAGATGATCCTAAAGAGTCGTGCGCATTAGTAGCTACACCTTCTCACATACAAAGCAGACGTACAGCCGTATATTTTCGAATTTTAGAGCCCCATTTCTCTTTGGCTGTGGACTATGTTACTTTAGTTTGCCTTATATAGTAACCCAAAACAAAGCTCGGAGAAGCGCACGCGGGTGGTATTTGCGCTTTCCTATTGTGTGTTTATGACTAGACTCACGGTTGGATCACTAATCGAAAGACAGAAAATTTCAGGACTGGGATTGCAACTTGGAAGAAGTAGCAGCACAACAGATTGCTCCATGCAATGATCCCCTACCGATAAATACCAGCCTGGCTCAAAATATTGCTAGATGGTTCGAATTTGATTTACCTTTGCCCTTTATAAGCTTAGTGAAATGAATTGTATAGGCTGTACTTCAAAGACAGTGAAGAAGAGACAGTTCTGCAACAAGTATCGTGGTATTGGGTGAGCGCATCGCTGGGATTTATGAAAGGCACGAAACTTGACCAATTTGCTAACCAGTGGGCTGAACCTCTAGCAAACGTAAGCTTTATATTTTTTCGAATTTTCTAATTGGGACATAGAACAACTTCAGTTATTTCCAGATTGCAAACTATAGAAACCGAAAGGTTGGATGTGCCTATAAGATCTGCCCCGCTCAGCAAAACATGGTAGTATCCTGCGTGTATGGAAGCCCGTAAGCTATTAATATTCGAATTTTCGATAGAAATGTGCCCTTGTTCAAAGGGTGCAGTCTACGCTGTTATCCAACTCGCCAACCGCAACCTTACAGTGTACCGCAGCGAAAATCAATAAGTTTTCCTTTCTTCAAATTTGATAGATATTTTTCCTGCAGGGGAATTTTACGAAAAACGTTCAACGCTGCTCCAACCTTGGCATTTAGCTATTCGCAAAGAAAATGCAATTGCAGTTTCATCAGTCCGAACAAATGAAATACAAATGATATTTGATGAATATTTATAGAATTATATTTGATAGAAAGCAAATGCCACAGGTAGCGATATCCCTAATAACAGGGATCGTGATATTGTCGCGCCTCTGCGCGGCAGGGAGCAAACGCCATCGTTTTATCGCTGCGATCGCTACCAGGCTTATCAATCGCAGCGTACGTAGCGTCTACGACCTCTAAATTGCGGCGGTTCTCTCGCGTTTTCACTCTCCTCGTGGCACTGCTCCCTCTCTGATACCAAAGTTGACCTTGCAAGAAAAATATCATTGGTTTCATGATGAATTTTATTCTCTCGATCATGAACTGTGCCTTCAAATTCCCCTTCATCCTCACCAGCAGTGCAACTTCCGGTTGTTGATGGTGTCTAGACGAGTATTCACACAACGAGAGGAATTGAGATCTGGTAAATTACAGTTTTACAAAGAATTTCAATTCAGCCTTTTACAATGAGATATATACCTGTAAACGTATCTCGAGATGCTGAGTTCGGATCTGCTTCCGTTATTTGTGCAACGATTTCATGAAAGAAATTACGACAAGAAATGCTGCTCTAGTGAACCTGACTGAAAGGCAGGAGGTCGTGGACAATCCCAATACCTATTCTGACAACGACGGTATCCCTGCTCTTGCTCTTTCCACATGTATAGCCACAAAAACTTTTAAAATATTTCTGGAAGGAACAAATACGTGCTCCACTGGAGCTGACCCCAGCTGACCTATCGATTGAGAATCAGAGTCACTACCTCAGCGCTTTCCTGCTTCAAAAAATCCACGAAATGGTTCAAATAACTGAAGCAATTTTGAAGCACGCATTGAGACGAGCATCTAAATTGAAATGGCCAGGCTGACCAATTGGCCTTTTCTTGTCAGATAGCACCAATAAAATGGAACCCTCATCATTAGACCTAATTTTCATTAGACATCCGCCTTTAATACGTCCCTGCTAATATGAGTTTGACCTGCACAATATCAAGTCATAGTAAATTTTGATCATCCCGATCGAACATTTTATTTGTCAGAGTTGCTATTTGAAAGTATTTCATAGTCATTCGAGTTCACTATTTCAGCAAACTTGCACCGAACGAAGTTATCTGGCAGGAAGGAAAGACTTGTGTGTGCGACGCTCGTCCAGATTCATTCTGCTGCGACAACCTGTGTGACACGCGAGATGCTGCGAGTGTTCGCCACCAGTGTTGCGCATCGCCATGAAGCGAAAAGAATTTGGTTGTCACCCCGAATAAAATATTCATGCAATTCTATCACCGGACAATTGCTCTTATACCGTATTCCATAAAAATCTTAACATAATCGCTTTTACTATTGCATTGACTTCTTGAGGTATCCAAAATCTGTGAGCCAGTAAATTATTACCCACCTTACACTGACAATCAGTAAAGGTTTACTTCGAAATGGAGCGGACTGCGCAAATGACCGACTTCGTAAAGCAGTCATGCAATAGAACGAGAAGAAAATTCTTGATAACGAGATATAAGGTTAACTGAAGCAACTGTGTGATCAGTTTGTTTGTCTGAAGGCACTATTGTTGACCGGTGGTCCAGGAGAAGAGCGGTGATGCTAGGGTGGGTTTCGAGGTTTTGGGCGTTTTTTGGATACTTTGGGCTGAAACGAATGGTTTGAGGTTCAATTATGGAATGGAATTATTAAACCGCATTTCCTCTGAATTTCCAGGCTCCAAGGCACGCAGCATGAAATATGTGAATGACAGGATGAAGTCCGATATCCTTTGAAAATGCAACAGATTTTGTAACTGCAGAATGAACGCCGTCTGATGAATTAATAAAAAAATTATTGAATTTCAGTTTTCTCAATACAACACAAAAATAGATTCCATGGACGTAGTACCATAGCAGTTGGTTTGAAACGGTCGCGTCCTTCCAGCCGCAAAAACACCGCACTCCTTTCCATACAGGGAGGGGGGACTGAGGATGATAAAAAAGGCATTTTTCCCCCACATATGAAACGGAGTCAATCAACACTTTACAATAATTCAATTAATGCTGCCAACTGAAGAACTGGAAAAGCACATTCCACTTCATAAAAATGTTCGCAATAATTTTTGTGCTATTCCAATTTTTAGTTACAGCTTTACTTAAACTATAACAAAGTGTGATTGATTCGTTTCTTAGTGGATGACATTGGAGAAGTCTGCCACCGAAACATGACGCATAGAGCGAGTTCAACGGTGCCTCAACGGAAAGCTGATCATTGCGACGTTTTCTGGGAGCTGGTTGGGGTGCGGCTTGCATAGTCAAAATTACTGTTTCCGGGAACCTGTCCAGTGCCGACCCAATTTATCGTATTTCTGCCTCCAAATGCACGATAGCAGGCTATGCCCGGAGGGGTTTACATATGAAATTTTAAGAGCTTGTCAGTCGCTTCAATCCATACGAATGTGGCTTCTGTCGTTTGAAGACGCATAAGATGAGAATTGTTGCCTCTTGGAGCTGAAGTCAGATGTGGTAGAGGGAGCAACGTTCGAGAGAAATCCTAGGAAAACCGGCTTCGTACCCAAAAAATAGAACCCTTTTCCCCATTGTACTTTGGGAGAGCCAGTAACCAAAACGATTTCGTTCGCAAATGCCAGTCGCGATATCCGGTGTCGTGATAAGTGATCTCATACTTTCGTGGGTAGCGCAGAACTCGAAAAAAAATAAAACATGTGGCCGACATTAAATGTCCATGAAGTGAAGTGCAATGCATGACGGCGATGGCCAGGGTTGTTATTAACTCGTTGCGATGGACGCGACCTTCGTGGTGATACCTCATCCTTGAATCCCGCAGCCCTTTGACAGTTGGCGTACATCCTCGTCTTTCATATCCTACTCATCGTAACATCTTCAGAAAAAAAAGAAATAAAAAGAGAAAAACGAAAAAAGGAAAAGGAACGTCAAAACGCAAGCCTCGGAACGAAAGTGGTGCGTTCCAATAAAAGAAATGTTTCGGAAAGTTACCTGAAAAAAAGATAATGCAGAAGAAGCTGCCGGTTGCGTCCAAACAAGACTCTACTATTCAGCAGTACCACATGTGTATAGAGAAGGGCGTGTTGGCACAGGTTTTTTTCTTCAACACAATCAATTGTTATATCTTGATTGCATATCATATCTGGGAGTACTGTCAAATGGTTGTCCCTAGTTTGGCGCCCTAACCGGACCTTATGAAAAAAGGACCTTTTTTCATGCCTGCGAACCTGAAACATATTACTTTCATTGGCGATATGCTTCCTACTGAAGAGCCTTACCCTGAGCTTGCCTTTTGATTTGAAACTGTAGGAGCTATGTGGTACACATGCTCGAGAAATAACTTCGACGGAAATTTCTGAAGCACTAAAAACAAACAAAATCGACGACAAAAAACAACAAAACAATAACAAAGGCCAACAACCGTACCATTTTTGAGTCGTTTGTGAACGAGGGCTAATTGCTAGAGAAATAAAGCCTTAGAGTAATTGCCCCTCAAAGAACTGTAGCCACGCAACCGGTTTGCACGACCAGTTTTTGTCTTATGTTAGTACAATTGAAAAAACAGAGTTATATTTGAATGTACGCCGGTACTGCGGATACTATTCCATTTTAAGATACGAAAAATAATTTTTTCATACTGGTAATGAAAACGCAGGAGGGTTAACGCATATTGATGAGAGGATACGAAAAAAGTTGAAACAGTACGCGCATAACGGCGGTCGTCAAGTGTTAACACCGCGTCTAATTTTTGCAAAATCAATCGATGGAACGTGGTAGATGGTTCACCGCGTACCGTCGCGTGGCCATAATTTTTGCTAAAATGGTCTAATAAAGTGCGGAATTTACGCTGAAAAGACAACCCATTTCAAATTAAGGATGGTGAGTGGTACAAGGAAAAACCATGAGAAACGGCCCAGAACCCGAGAAATGGGACCCCTTCCTTGCCCGTTGATTTCCGCATTGATGCGACTCTCATCGTGCCCTCTTCAACGCTAACGCTCTCTGACATGTCGGTGGGCGTACCGCGCCAACTGCGCCAAGAGTGAGCCATGCTAGATTGCTGAGGTATTTCGCTGCCAATTGCGTGTCCATCCGCACCCTCAGAAGGTCCACCTGTCCCTCACTAGGCAATTTTCCCCTTCTTCGACCTTCGTTCTTATCGTGTAATCCTCCTTTGAGTTAAAAGATAGCGATGAATGATTCCATGTCGATCGCAATCGCCACCGGGAAAATACATTTGGTCTTCTTGAATGGCTCCCTTTTGAAACGTGCAAAGGAAATCACCAAGAAGGGCGCGCCGAAAATATGAAAGTGATGGAGTCACGGTGTGCAAAAAAATACTTCTATGGCATACTCGCAAAGTCAGCGAGGAACACCTTTCGACGATATACAGCGATCGATGTGAACAAATACGCTAGCGTTAGCCAAATCACTATGGCAAAAAATTTCGAAAACCCAACTCTAATTCGCTGTGTTGTAGTTGATGCGATCTACGACGCCCTTTTCGCTCCAAACGTCTGGATAGCCCCAATCGAATATGGGCACCGTACCCACTTATGATTACTCCGACTTGATTCAACTTCAGCCTCCCTATCCCTTACTTGTTAGGCTGATATCTGAGATCCTTACGCATGCACCTTACGCGCAGGCGAGAGCATCGAGTCGACGCGGCTTGAAGAACTGAGTTCAAGTTGTCCGTAGACATTTTCTATGTCAGTACAGTTCATTTCAGTGCACGTCACGCCCACTGTGGGCGGAGCTCCGCTTGGCCTATGTGTTTTGTACTTCGCGAGACCTTGCCCACCCATCCCACACTTGACCCGGTCCCTCCAGGTGGATCCCAAGGAGCTAGTGAATTTCGTATATGTAGCTGAGCTGAAGGTCGCTTCAGTGCTAGATTGTTTAAACGAGCGCGCGCGGAAAATTTTTCAGAACAGGCGAGTATGCTGGCGTTCACGTCCAATCGTAAGTGGCGAAGTGCTCGAAGCAGGGTGAGTAACGGTCGAGGATTTCCTCGACCGCTCTCTACCATGCGAGAGTAGTGCCGAGAGTGAACATCCGCGCGGAGAGCACAGACGGCACGCGCATGGCGAGTGTGAATGTCCGCGCGAGAGATCGTGTCTGATCGGGCAGAGAATCCTCGACGTGCCGTTGAGGAATCCTCAAGCGATATTCACCCTGGCTTGAAGTGAGGCGTTGCGAATTCATCGAGGCGGTAGCTCAGAGCTGGTCGGTCCCTGATTGGAGAGACAATGGAAACGAGGAGAGGCGAGACTGTCAGACGAGGGATCGACAATAGTTTTCATGGAATAACTTATTGTCAGTTCAACCAAATTAGTAGTTTGCACATGGTTAGACTCGCCACAGAGACGAGTCTATTGCTGTAAAGATCCTTTCATTTTACCCGCTTCTGAGGGAGTTATGACCGGTGCGACGGTTTGCGACGCTACAAAACCGTCGCAACGCGTAGATGTTTCAAAAGTTAGGAGCAGTATTGTAGCTCAAAGTTTACTAGTCTTTCCCCTGTGTCTTTATTTCGCCAATCCCAACTCACTGATGAGCTCCGGGGATTGACGAAATAATAAGGTTCGTCTGAGGAAGGAGCGAAACGAACCATTTTAATTATTTGTTTATAATAGTTTTTTCTTTCTAATTGGCTGGCTCGTACGCGTACGTCCGAGGAATTGTTCTCCGTACCCGCGCATGTTAAGCAGCGCCACTTTTTACTACACGACCTCCATCCCTCAAGGCGACCTTACATGGCCGGAATTGCTCTATAAATCTGAAGGTAAAGAAGCTTGAGAGGTCGATCTCTTTGAATGCAATATTGCCTATTCATAGTAACGGGCGCTAATCTGTGCACAGTGCAAGCCAGGATAATCGGTGGTTTGTCAGACAAGTTTGGCAACAAGTAACCGACCCTAAAGAATTGAAGGCTTAGATGACTTGGAACGCGTGCGCTCCAGTATTTCACCCAGGGACCGTGCACACGGTGAGCGGCACCCTTGTCACTATACCAATGAGGAAGAAAAAACTACAGGGGTGGCCAAAAGAAGAGACACTTTGCCCATGGCGCACATCATCGAACTTTTCGTCGCACAGGGAGCCGATGTTAATGAAAGTTTTACGGCGGAATATTCCTTAGGTGTTCCCCCGTAAACAGAAGCAGGCCCTCCCCCGCCGTCTTCAGAATATGACGTCATCTGCCGCCACCGTCGAGCTCAACGAGGCTTACCGTAATCGCTCCGGCCTGAAGCTGCTACATAATTTCTTCAATGGATTAACTGTGAATAGCTTCCAGAGACATTAGCTGTGACTATGCAAACCGCTTTTGACCAGCGTTTCAGGGACGTCGTAATGGTCTATGGTACCTCGACGACCTCGTTGAGCTCGTACCGTGAACCATGTTTCCGTGGGAAAATCTTCTGATGTCGTCGGTGTAGAAGGCTGTCATGTAACTTTTAGATAGATTAGAATGTGCTCTTCAATACTGAGTTGGGGGCAGTCGATTTGATTTTAGCAAAGTGTGATTAATGCTGTCTGAAATGTGGAGTGAAGTGTCTTTTTTTGGCCACCCCTGTATATATCCACGAAGTAAATATCAAAATTTAGTCCGTTTTGCACCTTCCTCAGACAACCCTTATTGTTTCGTAAATCGCCAGAGACTGATACCGCCCAGGGTCAATCGTACGCTATGTTAGTTGAAGCCATCGTTCCCAGAGCGGAAGCCTGCGAAACTTACACATTTATCCCGAAACTACCGTATGTGCAACGGTGATAGCCACGTTGAAGCAGATGTGGCTTCCACTAAAGGAGGAGGCATCTGGCTCTAGGGTGATACTCATCAATAGGTACATAGATAAATATGGCCACTCTTGCACAATATGCCACATATGCAACGAGAAAGATCTGTCTCTCGGTCCCTACATGGCGTACAACAGCGACACATGCATGAGCTTGATGGAGTATGGTAGTTCATGACGCAGAGGGTCTCGCATAAAGACTCGTACAAGGCGACTCGTGAGATGCCATTTTAACTTCATGTCATGACCCTACATCTGCTTGAAGCACCTTTTCACGCGTACGCGCGGGGTGTGGTGTTATAAGTGGAAGGAACCACAGTGCAGGGCATAGAGCTTACGCAAAGACCGGAGGTTCAGGCAGTTGCTGAGGGACCGTCTGACTGCTCTACATACTAGCAACGAGCGCGTCAGTGCCCTCCTAGTCAGAACACCGTCCCATTCCGCCGCCCAAATCTTGCGCTGTGGAACGTTCCGCGGAGGAGCGTATGCTGTATGTTCATCGGAGAGAAATTTGCTAGCATTCCTAATAACTCACATTACAAAAAATATGAAGCCATCGTAGGTGGTTTGACTGGTTGGTGCCCCAGCGTACGCTGTATGATCATCGGAGAGAATTGATGAGCGAATGAGCATTTGGTATCATTCAACACCGGGCACACCACTCAGAGTCTGCTCTAACAAGGGGGGTCTTTCAGGGCAAGCCAAGCTTTTTCAAAACGGTTTTCTGCATATTGTAGGGACGCATGTAGGGAACACAAAACCATGTTTCGTTTTCGCTGAAATAGTAGTAAAAAGTACAGTACTCGCCGTTTGAAATCGAAAATTCACGCGAATAACGCGAATCCTCGTTAATTTCGTGAATTCGTTATAACTCGGGTCAGAGTGAAGTATTCCAGAAACGGAAAACACCGTTGAACTCAGCTCTTCAAGCGCTACAAGATGGTGCTAAAATATTTTCAGAAAGCTTGATTTCGGAATGCGCCATGCACTCGATTTCATCTCAAAAAGTAGTTGCTCGCATGTGATGTGTATATAATCCCGCTTATGCGGGCTAACCGCTACACACAAAGAAGGGCCTCAAAACTTACCCCAGAATGCGCCACGTACTCAATCTCATCCACTACATTGTGAGATTAGATGAATGTTATTTTCCGAATTCTTAGATCTTCATTTCGTTTTTAAGCGCTTACTGGCTTTACGTGTTCCCTCTGCTCTCAATATCCCATCCTCTGTATATCAAGTGGAATCTTTGAACAGTTCTCAGCAGGCATAGTGGGCCTATTATGTGACATTTTCCATTTTCAGAGGACATGTTTTGCAGAAAGCTGTGAAGATAGCGAACAATTCCTTCACTGTCGTAGACTACGGTCACTTGTCTGTAAGGATTATATGGAAACCTTGGGCCGCAGGAAGTGAGACGCCAATGAACTTCCGTGAAGTGATGACCAAAAATCACCGCCAATGATAACATGACTTGGACCCCCTATTACGTGACAATACCCATTTTTAGAGAACTATTTTTGTAGACGAAGACTGAATAAAGGGAAGCGAGAAAAGCAGGAAATTCATATCACTTGTGTAGGTAACAGGGGATCAATTGTTCTGTAGGAAATATAATGCTGGGAGAGAACTCGGGTACACGCAGAGCCAAGCACGTTAACTTCTATAGGTGTAAGGCCCACAACGCTGCGCTCCTACGTCATGCCCCTATGTTGGAATAGTTCAAATTTTGCATTTACCCAGACATGAAACTTTACCGACAGAAGCCTGAAAATGTGCACCAGAATAAAGTTACCCGCTGAAAAAGAAAAAAATTGCTATTCGACAGTGATATGCCGATTACCTTCCCGCAGTTAGAAAACTTTGTTTATTCACCGTTATATCGCCTGCCCCTGATTGCACGGAATGGATCTAGCAGTTATTTACCTGCCCCAATACTCGAAAGTTTCATTTTTTTCCGGGCGACTATATGGATCATATTGAGAACCGGTATTCGTATGCCTGATTACGAATATGACATTCATTTTTGATGCTGGTGTCAATTTGCGCCAAATTTGTGCGCCACGGCTGTTTTCACCAAATCTGCTGAAACTTCGTCATTTGGGGTTATTTGGGGTCCTGATTACGAAAACGACACCCGTTTTTAGCGCTGGCGCCATTTGGCGCCACGGCTGTTTTCACCAAATCTGCTGAAACTTCGTCATTTGGGGTTATTTGGGGTCCTGATTACGAAAACGACGCCCGTTGTTTTTAGTGCTGGCGCCATTTAGCGCCGTTTGGCGCCTGTTTGGCGCCACGGCTGTTTCCACCAAATCCGCTGAAAACGTGTGTATAGGGGTTATTTGGCGTCCTGATCACGAATATAACATTCAGTCTTGACGCCGGCGCCATGTGGTGTCACAAACAACACTTCACAGTCAGAGCGTACTCTTAGGCACCTTTCTCAGAGCGCCGACTGTCAGACCGTGGAAAAGGTCATCGAATCGGAGACTTTCCCACGACAGGAAGGAGTCAGACCGTGGGAAAGGTCGCCGAATCAGACTTTCCTACGATAGGAAGGAGCCAGACCGTGGGAAAGGTCATCGAATCGGAGACTTTCCCACGACAGGAAGGAGCCAGACCGTGGAAAACTGTGAGCTAAGCCAGAAGCATATTTCACGTTTTCACTGGAGATGCCTGTATGCGTTGGGCAGAGCAGCAATTCGACTGTAAGCTCTCCAGCTGCCACTGAGGATGGTAGTACCGTGCTCGATGTACTACTTCATGATGAGCCGCAGTAGAGTTGAAACGTCTTTCCTTCGGACCATCCGAAGGAGTCCACTTCCTCTTTCAATGCCTCCAAACAGCCACTTGTGCCTGCGTACCCAACGTCGGCGGTTGTATTTACGTTTGATAACCAGTGTTTCGTCAGTTTCCCCCTCGCACCCAAACCTTCCGATGATCGGCGGGTTCCTCCTGAAGTGCCCCACACATTCGCCGCGGAAGAACCGCTCCCACTGAATTGAACTGGTGTGGCACATTGAGCTCGTATTCCTTGTCCTTCACCTTGCCCATGTCGCGCAGCCAGAAATAGGGCAGTGCGAACACCGTTGACTCAGGAAAGTTACAGTTCTCGAAAAAGGAATCCTTTCGGGCATGAACGTAGACCCTGGTCTCGTTCGATGGTCCAGTGCGGCACGCTCGGCCCAAATAACCCCAAATGACGAAGTTTCAGCAGATTTGGTGAAAACAGCTGTGGCGCCAAACGGCGCCAGCGCTAAAAACGGGTGTCGTTTTCGTAATCAGGACCCCAAATAACCCCAAATGACGAAGTTTCAGCAGATTTGGTGAAAACAGCCGTGGCGCCAAATGGCGCCAAATGACACCAGCATCAAAAATGAATGTCATATTCGTAATCAGGGCATCGAATTACCCCAATAGACAAAGTTTCGACGAAAAATGAAACTTTGAGATTTTGGGGCAGTAATCGTGGGCCCAATCCGGCAATAGGGGAAGGCTGAAAACGGTGAAAAACCAAAGTTTCAACTGGGGAAGTAATGCATATCATTCGATAGCATTTTTCACGGGGAAGCTAACGGGGCACATTTCAGGTCTGCGAGTTCATCTGGAAATGCAAAAAATCTGAACATTCCACAAGGGCATGACGAGGAGGCATGTTTGGGGCCACACCACGGAAGGAACGCTTACTTGCGACCGAGTTTTCCACATAATTCCTACAGACAAGTGACCATAGTCTACGACAGTGAAGGAAATTCTTCGCTTCCTTTACAGCTTTCTACAAAACATTCCTCTAAAAATGGGACTTGTCACGTAATAGGGGGCAAAGGCATGACAAGGGGTGATGTTTGGGGTCACACCACGGAAGAGGCGCTCACCTGCGACCAAGGTTTCCATATAATCCTTACAGACAAGTGACCGTAGTCTACGACAGTGAAGGAAATTGTTCGCTATCTTCACAGCTTTCTGCAAAACATCTCCTCTGAAAATGGAAAATGTCACATAATAGGCCCACTATGCCTGCTGAGAACTGTTCAAAGATTCCACTTGATATACAGAGGATGGGATATTGAGAGCAGAGGGAACACGTAAAGCCAGTAAGCGCTTAAAAACGAAATGAAGATCTAAGAATTCGGAAAATAACATTCATCTAATCTCACAATGTAGTGGATGAGATTGAGTACGTGGCGCATTCTGGGGTAAGTTTTGAGGCCCTTCTTTGTGTGTAGCGGTTAGCCCGCATAAGCGGGATTATATACACATCACATGCGAGCAACTACTTTTTGAGATGAAATCGAGTGCATGGCGCATTCCGAAATCAAGCTTTCTGAAAATATTTAGCACCATCTTGTAGCGCTTGAAGAGCTGAGTTCAACGGTGTTTTCCGTTTCTGGAATACTTCACTCTGACCGAGTTATAACGAATTCACGAAATTAACGAGGATTCGCGTTATTCGCGTGAATTTTCGATTTCAAACGGCGAGTACTGTACATAAAGATTCTATAATATATTCACTTAAAGAAGCCCATATTAATGTTCCTCAGAGTGAAAAGATTTCTCGAAGGCACCTTTTGTGCGGAAATCAAGTTAGGCTACGCAAGCCTTAACCCCTAATCATTTACTGCTGGGTTGCGCGCCTGTGAAGAAGTACAGTGGCAGAACAGAGTAGGCAATCAGTTCACGTGCGGATAGAAAACACCAGGCCCTCAATACCACAGCAAGATCCACCTCTCACGGCAACGTCGTAACTCTGTTATATAAGCCGCTGACTGGTGTGTGGGTTTTTATGTATTCATGTATAGTCCATATCCGACCGGTTGAGGGGGCGGTCCCACGGACGTACCAGCGCTGCAGCCGCGACAACGCGGGGATGGACCTGCGGCTGGACGCCACTGACAGGGTCAGAAACGAGGATGTCAGAGCGGTCATGCAGACTGCCCCTGTCCAGCTGAAGGTACGGGAACAGCGTCTGCGATGGTATGGGCACGTGCTAAGGAGGCCACAGGACCACCCGATAAGGAAAGCAATGGACTTCGAAGCGCAAGGCAAGCGGGGAGGAGCTCCAGAAAATAGGTGGGACAGTAATCAGTGAGAGGTGGACAGGCCCTGACTTCAGTGAGGTAATCAAGAAGGACCTCACTGAAGTCAGGGCCTCAGCAGATGTCCTAGACAGGAAGTGGTGACGACTGATAAAGAAGCGGACCCTGCGACTGTGCGGGACTAGGGCGAATAAGAGATCTGTCCATCTGTTCGTTTGCACCATTGAAGCTATCTATGTGATTGTGAAGGACGTAATGACTGGATATTACAATGGCGCTGTTGATATGTTTTGTCTCTCCGGGCAGTTTGCCCGTAGTAAAATGTTAACGGCTGTTAGCTTGCGTGAGTATTGTGAATTTTTCTTGGTGCTCGACGTCAAGCGCTTTTTACATGTCTCAGTGAATGAGTATGAATACTTAAGAGGCTGTGACACTCGCTGCCGCTTTCTCGCGATCTAATTTCACCTGACACAAAAAAACCTCGTGAAGAAATTCGAAGTGCTACACCTCGGAATACAACACACTACGGGAAATCATCCCAGAGAAAATGCATTCACTAAATTGAAATTAAACTAAATTAAACTGATTCGGACGTCGTGCAGAGCATGGCTTAAAGGACGAATTCACGCTGGAAAGGCAACCCATTTCAAATTAACCTAGGGATGGTGAGTGGTACACGAAAGAAGGAAGAACCATGAGAAACGGCCCAGAACCCGAGAAATGGGACCTTCCTTGCCCGTTGATTTGAGCATTGATGCGACTCTCATCTCTTCAACACTACGCTCTCTCACCTATCTAATCACTCGCCACTTATA
>MU868806.1:40507-59746 GCA_036418205.1 Ostertagia ostertagi | reverse complement strand
AGAGTCAGCGTATGGTCCAAAAGCATATTCTTGAGAAGTGACAGCAATTCTTGCTTCAATTCTCAAGAAAATGTTTCGCTATAATCGCATGATATCTGCTAATATATTTGGAGAAAGGTGATAATGGCATAACTGCAGCAGTACCAGGCTCATCAATGGCGGCATCGAGCCACGAACACTAATCTCCGCCCCTGCCTCTTGTCTGTGTCGCGATTCCGTTGTTTCTTTATACATTGCACACCATAAACATACAGTCTCTCATTTAAATACCACCTCCTATATCGTGTCATCAGGGAATGTGCCTTCAAAATATGACAACGCCCGTGAAACTTTGACCAAAGGTGAGATGCAAAATTCCTCAATAGACCTTCAACTCAAAAAGCATATAAGAAATTGCGAAAGCCTATGGCCAATTCCTTACTTGAACCATGTAGCTCCATCGGAATGAATCACTTGTGGTGTCACACTTCTCACACCTATACTGATCGACACCCAATTGAACAACTTTCTTTGAACATCCCTCGTTAGAGCAACTCTGAAAATCAAAAAGTACACTTATAATCGTGGAGTGAAAAGAATGCTAAGATAAATTTCCTCGTAGAGAAGCCGGCATTCGAAACACTTCACTCAGAAACTCTCTGCAGCTGAACTTCCACTGAACGAACCTGATACAAGGCATTGTCGGTCTTCACTGTTGTGACCATCGCCTTCAAATTCATGTAACGGCCATTCGCGAGAGCTGCTTCATTTCCCAGTTGTAAAGCAGTAGCGGTGCCAATGAAACGCAGATCACGTCCTGTTAGTGCAAATACATTTGAACAACGAAGGCTTTGTAAAACGACATTCATACCAAATGCATCACTTCCTCCGGAGGCTGTCATGCTTATAGTTTTTGTATCGACTGACGCGCGTTCAGTTGTATACCATTCATAAAGCTTCGGGACCTCATCAAGCTGAGGGCTCAACTCGATTTTTGATCCGGATGAAATTCCAATGCTGAACGCTCCTAAACAAGTGGGGCAATAGAAAACAAAGCAAATCAAGAAAACACTGAAAACAGGTACATTGAACATACCGTTCCATTCTTTCACTAGCGCTCCTTTTATTGAAATGACCTGTCCTAGTGCATGATCTTCAAAGTTCTCAGCGTGTTCTCCCCAAAGCGTGAGCTGTACAACGGTCCCAGTTTGATCGATTAGTTGAATATCACGCTTTACGCACTCCCTTCCTTGTCTCGAAATGAACTGAAAACAAAATTTTCATAGGCAGCCATAGTCACTTTCATTAAGAGAGCTACCTTATTAACAGGATCCATCTTGTCGACCACAGCTAACACATCGACAAATTCGTCCTTATGACTTGGTATATTTTGAAGAGGGCAAATCTTCAGCACCAACGCCGGCTTTGGAATTTGGTCATGACACGGCGCAATCTGCATCATTATGATGGAAAAGATGGCTAAGCAAACCTTATAACGTCAAGAATTGACTGGAAGCTTTAGTGCAAGTAGTTATAAATGAAATAATTTAAGTACCAAGAAAAAATATAGTACGCCCTCACCTCAGTAGTGGCATTCATGGAAAGTTCATAATCATGGCCAGTTGTATTGAAGCGCTTATTCGCTTGTTTCACTGTACCTCCAGATATATAATACGACTAAATAAAATATTAGATTTGACAATTTCTGCTGCCTTGAAAGATCAAAAATGCAGCAGACGTACGCAGTCGGTTTGGATGATACTATAGGCCCTCTCTGCCGCATCGTTGAAGCCGGTTATACGAATTGAAGCACCGTCTTTGTCTGTTATCTCGAAACTGAACACCTATAATAAATGGATTTGAACTTGATGAAAGCACCTACTTTCTTGACTGAGCTGTCCAAGTTACGGGGTCGAGTGCCCGCCTGCCCAATTTGAAAACGTTGACGCATTAGTGAAATGAATTCTTGGAATAAATTCACGAATACCACACAAATACCTTCATATCGCCAGCACCACTTCGAGCTTTCGTTGTTTTTAGTTCATCTTTAGCAGTACACAGACCGCAGATTCGCCATTTGCTTATATATGGGGTGATCATGGCTATAGGTGTTACGTTGCCGGATCCAAAACTCTGCGGTTGTCGGCGCGGTGCTGAAGGACGTGCGACCTCTGAAAAGACCAATAATGGAATCCGCTGTTTGCATTATTCTGATAAATATTTAGTCATAGCCGTCCAATCATAGATAACTATGTATATTTGGCTAACGTTTCGGATTCACACGAGCCAGGTCTTTTGAGGATGATCGCCCTTGCGTCTCGGCGACTGATCAAGGCTCCAACAAGGGCGTAGAAGCCGAAAGGATAGCCTAGTGAAGTTATCTAATCTTGGACGGTTACAACTATCTAATCAACTAAACAAACTAGCCAAGACTGAAAATAGGTCGATCACGGACTTTAGCACTATATTCTATTCTATTTTCAAGCATTAAGCCCAGATCAAAGTGGTGTGGCAACAGCGGTCGACAATAAAATTGCGGATGACGAAGGTGTAGCAATGCAACTCAAGATGAAGATTTGGAAAAAAAAAACGGCCATTTCTTTCGCTTGATAGGAGGGAGCGGTGAGTGTCTGGCGAGTTGCCTGAACTATGTCCGTTCCATAGGCCCCAATTAAACCGTGCTATTTAAATAGCCACTACGTTTAATCCCGTTGCGGGGTTTTGAGGAATAGGTGTACATTGTGCTGCGCAACTAGCGCACTCTGTAGAGGCCTAGTGCCACTGGCCGCGGCCACACATGTGATACCAGCGGGCTTATCCCACCCAAAAAATGTTCTACATGCCTCATCGCTTTGAGTACAACTTTCTAAATTTCTAAAAGGATGTAAAAAGAATGAGCAGCTAACATAAGATCACTTAAAGTTTACATAATATGAGAAGTGCATACCAAATGAAGCTGGCAATATCTTCACTCTGACGGGCAGTCCTGCAGGCATCGCCAACTTGGATTATACCATGGACAGAGTATATTTCTGTGGGCCTTTGAAACTGCTCTCCGAGACTGTCCCTTAATAAATCAGTCATTCTCAATCAAAAAATACGACCACATTTCAAGACAGAAAGGGTTGAAAATGAGCCCTGTTGGAGAATCATACTCGCTGTTCTGATATTAGGTTGAGCAATATTATCGGCCCTTCTCATTTCACTGACAAGGTTATTAACAAATCAAAAAGGATACGGTCTGCGTTCGTCAACAAAGCGCGCCGAACGTCCTCTTCTGCAACGGTGTCTTCATTCCAGCGTTCTTTCTTTCTACGCAAGCAGATTGCAAAAGTATTTGTTTGGCTCAACTTGCACTATGGCTACAGCAGCCGGGCAACATCTTTGGTAGGGGGGAAGCTGACAGTGTATACAAACACAGCGATGAATATCAAAATGGTACAAGAAGACTTGCCGCGATTTCAGCACATCATAGCCTTTGAATAATGAGCGAAAAACAAAGAACATGTTTCTTTGAAGGACAGACGGCGGATAACGCATTGCTCAGCCTAATATTATAGCCTGATATAACAGGCGACAGCGGCTCAAACTGCCGGCCTGGTGAACTTCGCAGCGTTCACCTTTTACATTTTCGTGACTTAACCTAGCACTATTTGATTTTCTAGTGATTATCAGAAATGAACCAAATGCACTACCAAACTGACACTGACCTTGTCTCCATCATGGCTTACACCTGGTGATAGTATCGGATGCCCTCTTGAAAGTAATTCGTACCCAGCAATCATTAACATGGGTTTACTGGAAATAAATATGTTGATATAGACTAAATGTGATTTTCTATGCATAGTAGAACTTCACAAACTGAGAAATAAGAATAACGTTACCCTTGCGCATTATCTCTTTTCCCCACGCTCCCTGTAGGATTGATGTACATTTTAGTGACCGCCGATTATTTCACCACCATTCTCAGCGTTACCTACCAAATTGTCCCGGTCACACTGGCTCTCCAGGCTGCTAACCACGAAAAGTCCTGAAATAAAATGAAAATGCCTTGAGAAACCATAGAAACTGCTTAATCTCTACATCGAAACCGTGATTCTGAGCCCTTTCTTCCTCAAAGCCCGAAGGCATTTGCGAATCTTCCATTGACTTTACGTCTTCAAGATTGTCGGTTTCTCGCGTTCACACGAACGTCATTGTTTGTTAATTGTTGTCATAGTTTGATATCCTGCTGTTGTGGTTACCAGTTTTTTTACCAATAGCGGTTCTGTTTGGTTGAATATCGAGATCTCTTCATTTGCAATACAAAATATATGAACGAAGTTGAACAAGTTGGATCAAAAAGTTGGTAGGGTAATTGAGTGTGAAACATGAAACTACGACCCCTGACATAAAATATGGTTTCGCTTAATGCTGATGATCTAGATGCCACGAAGGATCAGCAAACGCTTTCACAGAATGCTCTGTCGCGACTAGCATGATTCTACCAAGATGGCGACTCAATCCTGCCATGGAGCGACAGATTACCCGAACTGCCCCACGCTGATGTCAGAGTCGGCATCCGTGCGGGAATTCAAGCCCGATTAAGGGCCGATTTTGCGCGAACCCGTCCGAACAGATGCGCAGCTACGGATCGCGATCGAAAAACATTTGACCGGTCCCGTATGAACATTGGAAAGCACTGAATATGAAACAAGTGGAATCATGAGCAGTCGTCATTCAGCCATCACTATCAAGCAGAAGTGGCGGCAGGATTGTTAGAACACCTTGCAGTATTGATCGGGCACTTGTGATTTCCGTGACCCGTCGCGTGAATCGCGCAAATCGCGCAAATCGCGAAGAGCGGGTCGCGGACTCTGACACCAGCCTAACATTGCAAGTGCCCCATTTGAACATTTGAAGCACTAAATACGAAACAATGTGAAATCAGTGAGCAGTGGTCATCTGGGTGTGGGTACTTAGGACAGAACGCGACTTTTTCGCTCTTCGCAACGCGACATCGCGCGGCAGGCTGGCGCACCCGTAGCGAAAACAACTACGGTATATAAGAACGCGCGATTGGAGCGCGATATTTGTGTCGGCTTTGATTGCGACAAGGAGTTTTGAAGCTTAATAGCCATGGATTTGATAATGAACGAGGAAATGGTAACCAGAAGTGGACCGCTAACTAGCAGTGAAGAGGGAGGTAGGTTATTTTTGCAGAGATGGATGGTAGAGCTTCTGGAGAACCTGGAAGAGGAATGGTTGATGGACGTTTGATGAGACGACTGTAAACTTCTGCATAGGGGTTATTTGGGGCCCTGATCATGAATATGACACTCATTTTTCACATTCGTGCTGTTTAACGCATACTTTCTGCTTTTCTAAGCTTGGGCTCACCCTATAGAGACTACGCACTAACGCATAGGGGAGGGTCGAGTGAATCCGGCAGTGCGGTAAACCAGCAGCGTGTGCAAAAGGATGGGCTGTTTTTTGGTACCCCCCACCCACAGAGGAACTGGACCACTTTTGGAGCCCTACACTACTCAAAGGCTTAGTCCTACTGCGATCTAATTAGTGCGAGGGCGCAGACGAGCAGGATGCAGGCGCCGAATAGCGCTAAGAACAAATCAGGACCCCGAATAACCCCTATACAAAAGTTTAAAACGAATTTAGTGGGAAACAGTTGTGGCGCCACCTGGCCCCAAATGGCGCCAGCGTCCAAAATGAGTATCATATCCGTAATGAGGACAGAAGCGTTTCGTAAAAGATGTTATACCCTTATGCAGAAGTCTATACAACAATATGAACCCACAAAATGCAAGCACAAGCGGCCCTATTAAACCCTCGTTCACCGATAATTCGTAAAACACCATTTTAGTGGCATCGCCCGGAATCGTGTAAGTCACAAAACGTTTTCAATAATGAGACAGAATTAGTGATTCACCGCATTTATCAATACAATGGGTGTGAGCGCGGGCAAGTAAGGAATCAGAAACTTACAAATTCACGCATGCAAAAAAGCTGCTCCAATCGCGCGTTCTTATATACCGTAGTTGTTTTCGCTACGGGTGCGCCAGCCTGCCGCGCGATGTCGCGTTGCGAAGAGCGAAAAAGTCGCGTTCTGTCCTAAGTACCCACACCCGTCGGCGCCAGCCGACGCATAGTCGGTCGGGACGACAGCAGCAACGACCGCAAGTGTCGCATAAACCGCGGTTGCAAATGGAAGGCGACGCGGTCACCCAATGCTAACCCAGACAACACGTGACTGCGCGTGATCGTATTTCGAAAGTCCCACTGTAGTGTGGAATAGTAGCTGCGTATTGATCTTGCATTATTCTGAAATATTATTCATACCGTCCAAGCTAGAACTATGAAGTTTAGCTAAACTCGATCATATGACAAATCTTATTGAGCTTGTCTCGGCATGATAAGCTCAGCGAGGGGTGAGCACTAAGATAGCCCAAAGTTATCTAATTCTTTTTGGCCATAACTACTAATCACCTAATAAATTAGCCAAGACTGAAAATAGGTCGATCATGGACTTTAGCACTATATTCTATTCTATCTTCAAGCAACAACCCTAGATCAAAGTGGGGTGGTAACAGCGGATGACGAAAGATAGGCAATGCAAACGAAGATGAAGGCTTGGAAAAATTCCCTTTCCTCCTGATAGGAGGGAGGGGGTGTCCGGGCGAGTTGCCTGAACTTGTTCGCTCCATAGCCCCAATACAACGTGCATATTTAACACCTTGGAGCCCATGCAGCCCATATGTGGGCTGCAGACCTCCGACCGCGTAGGACCTTTCAGCTCGCATCGCAAAACAAGTATTAGGTTTCCTATTTCTTTTCAGTTTATCCATAAGTTTTTCTGTCCTTACGCAGTGGTTCTTCTCTGAATTGCTATAAGCACCCTAACAATTTCAACGAACATCCGCGCGCCGAACGTAAAACACCGCGGTCTCCAAAGGGTAAATAGCCACCACGGTCTTATCCACGCTGACGTTGATTGTCACACTAGCGCACTTTGTAAGCCCTAGGCTACTGTCACGCCCGCCACATATGTATACCAGCGCGGTACTAATCCCACCCAATCATGTCTACATGCCTCATCCGTTGAGACAACTTCTAAAGGTATGTATAAAGATGTGCCACATCAAATATTAATTTTACTATACAAAGTGCATACCAAATGCAAACTGTGCAATCGCTCACTACGTGCAGTACCTGCCAGACATCACCAATTTGATATTCCATGACAGAAAGTATATTTCGTGGGCTGAACTGGAACTTGTCTTATAATTCACCTCATTCGCATCAAAAATTACGACATTTCAAACAGAAATGGATGAAAATGAGCCCTGTTGGAGAATCATTCTCGTTGTTCTAATATTAGGTTGAGCAATATTATCGGCCGTTCCCATTTCACTGACAAGGTTATTAACAAAATAAAAAATACGTGCGTTATCAACAAACGCTCCCGAACAGTCCTCTCTGCAACTGTGTCGTCATTCAAGCTCATCGTCTCGAGCAGATGCAAAAGTATTGTTTTCAACTTGCAATCAGTACAGGGCACATTTTTGCTATGTGGAATCGCACCAGTGGATGTACAAAACCAGCACTTGAAATCAAAATGGTACAAGAGATTGCGCGAGTTCAAACTAAATCATAGCTTTAATATAATAAGCCGATAATCATAATACCATGTGCTGAAGAAACGCGATACGATTGCTCAGCCTAATATTATAGCCTGATATAACAGGCGACAGCGGCTCAAACTGCCGGCCTGGTGAACTTCGCAGCGTTCACCTTTTACATTTTCGTGACTTAACCTAGCACTATTTGATTTTCTAGTGATTATCAGAAATGAACCAAATGCACTACCAAACTGACACTGACCTTGTCTCATCATGGCTTACACCCGGTGATAGTATCGGATGCCCTCTTGAAAGTAATTCATACCCAGCAATCATTAACATGGGTTTACTGGAAATAAATATGCTGATATAGACTAATTGATTTTCTACAGGCTAGAACTTCACCAACTCCCCCACCACCACACCCAAAGAGATAACGTTACCCTTGCGCTTATCTCTTTCCCACGCTCCCTGTAGGATTGATGTACATTTTAGTGACCGCGATTATTTCACCACCATTCTCAGCGTTACCTACCAAATTGTCCCGGTCACACTGGCTCTCCAGGCTGCTAACCACGAAAAGTCCTGAAATAAAATGAAAATGCCTTGGAACCATAGAAGAACTGCTTAATCTCTACATCGAACCATGATTCTGCGCCCTTTCTTCCTCAAAGCCCGAAGGCATTCGAAACATTCCATTAACCTTTCGTTCAACTGATCGTTCTCGACTGTTCACAACGAACGTCAAATTGTTGTAATTGTTGTCATAGTTTGATACCCTGCTGTACACTGTGTACAGTTTTTACCAGTAGCGTTCTGTTTGGGTGATATCGAGTGATCTCTCATTTCTGCAATACAAAATAGCATGAACGAAGTTGAACAAGTTGATAAAAGTTGGGCGTAGGGAATTGGATATGCGAAAATGAAACTCACCCTGACATAAGAATCATGGAGTTCCGCTTTAATGTGATATTTAAGATCGCCAGAAAATCAGAAACGCTTCACAAAATGCCGGCGCGAACTATACGAAGTTATTACGAACCACAATTTCACTGGCCGGACGCATAGTCGGTCGGACGACAGCAACGACTGCAAGTGTCGCAGATCAATACGCAGCTACTATTCCACACTACAGTGGGACTTTCGAAATACGATCACGCGCAGTCACGTGTTGTCTGGGTTTGCATTGGGTGACCGCGTCGCCTTCCATTTGCGACCGCGGTTTATGCGACACCTGCGGTCGTCCTGTCTTCCACAGCAGCAGTCTTCTGTCGTCCGACCATATTCTCCTCCACTGCCATGAGCGACAGAAAAACAGAACTGGCCTCACAGCTAATGTCAGAGTCCGCGATCCGTCGTGATTCAAGCGATTCAGGCGATTTGCGCGAGACCTACAACAGATCGCAACTACGACGGATCGCAAAAATTGCAAGTGTCCCATGAACATTTGAAACACTGAATATGAAACAAGTGGAATCATGAGCAGTCGTCATTCAGCCATCACTATCAAGCAGAAGTGGCGGCAGGATTGGAGAACACCTTGCAGTATTGATCGGGCACTTGTGATTTCCGTGACCCGTCGCGTGAATCGCGCAATCGCGAAAGCGGATGCGACCCGACACCCTAACATTGAGTCCCCATTTGAACAGAGACTGAATTACGAAACGAAGTTAATCATGAGCAGTCGTCATTCAGGCCGGACGCATAGTCGGTCGGACGACAGCAACGACCGCAAGTGTCGCATAAACCGCGGTTGCAAATGGAAGGCGACGCGGTCACCCAATGCTAACCCAGACAACACGTGACTGCGCGTGATCGTATTTCGAAAGTCCCACTGTAGTGTGGAATAGTAGCTGCGTATTGATCTGCGACACTTGCGTCGTTGCTGTCGTCCGACAGCAGCGGTCGTAAGTGTCGCATGTGTCGCAGATCGATACGCACCCAATGCTGTGCGACACTTGCAGTCGTTGCTGTCGTCCGACCGACTATGCGTCCGGCCTCAGCCATCACTATCAAGCAGAAGTGGTGGCGAGAACACTTGGCGTCTTGATCGGACACTTGTGAATTCCGTGACCGTCGCGTGAATCGCATGAATGTATGACGACTTCTCATGATTCCACTTGTTTCATATTCAGTGTTTCAAATGTTCAAATGGGGCACTTGCAATTTTTGCGATCCGTCGCAGGTTTCGCGCAAATCGCAAATCGCGCAAATCGCGAAAATCAGCGAAACCTGCGACGGATCGCGGACTCTGACACCAGCCTTACTAGTAAATAGAATAGAAAAAAGCGACTGCTACGTACCAGAATAATGAAATGCACCATCAGTCAAGCGTAACCTTAGACAAGAATCAGGCCATCCTGCCATCCCTTCTACCAGCTTCCTGGCTAGCTGTAAAATTTTAATGAACAACTCTGTCATAACCATTAGGAGCGAATGAGAAAACTAACCGAAACTTGGAGGATCGGCACTTCTGTCGTCGTACCGTCACTTTCGAAATAACGCTGAAAGTACATGCGCAAACGATAATAATAACTTATTGTTCTGAACCTTATAATATTAAAATACCTGGAAGAAACCAGTAGAAAGCCGAAGTGTACCATTCACACCATATTTGCGATACTGCGCGGGAGTTACTTTTACAGGAGACGCCATTTCTTAAAAAAAAAGCTGTTGGCCTTTGTCATAAGACCAGTAAACGAATCCTCAACGAGAAGTTCTGAGAAAAGGATACACAGCAGTTTTCACAACTACTGGTTTTTGAACAGTAAAAGAGCGAATGCTGCGCAAGGACGTGTAGCGGCAGCTTCTCAATAAACGTCATGCTCACTCTTTCAACCCTCACCTACCACACCATACCTAACTTTAGCAGGGCAAAGCTTTTGCGCCTTACGGAATTCTGGGATGCGCATCGCCTTCTACATCACTAATAATGGTAGTCGTATTTGGATATGGCCAACATCTGCAAGTTGATTACGAGACCATTTCAAAACATACGTTTTATTCCCCAGACAAGTATGATACCAATTAAGCCACGCTTGAGGAGAAAATTTTATTGCCTTGGATAAAATCTATTTACATTAATCTCAGTATTATAAAGAATCCCTTGCGACCGTCTAGAACCGCGAGCGATGACGAATAGGTAGATTTTCCGCTTTCTGGGTACGAGGAAAGCGTTTCATTGAAAAACAACACAGATATATTATATTTGGCAGGGGATAAACTGACGGTAATAGAGTGAGGACAAATAAACAAAATGTTTTTGTTTATTCGCCCTCACCACTGCTTCACATTTTACTTGTTTACATATTTATTCAAAAATTTGTTTATTTGTTTTTTGTTTGTTATTGCTTCTTGAATGTTCCAATGTTTTGTGTTACAACTATTGAAGCACGTTATGAACAATTATGGATTGGATATATTGCTGAATAAACTACGGTGACAAGCAAAATTCAACAAAAGTAAATAGTAAACATGCAACAACCCTGGTTTCTGTATAAAGCAACGTAAGGTCCACAACTCAGCGACCGACTGACCGCACCTCTTCTGAACATTACATAACAAACATGACACTCCACTCCTCTTTGTATGTGTTCTAAACAAAAACCAATGAATAAACAATCGCGTAACTTATACTGTGATCCACAAACAAAGCAGAAAATAATTCGTAAGTCGTTTGAACGCGCTGGTTTACCGCGTGACGCGCGAAGTTCAAAACAGGAAATGCGCGATCTCGAATGGGGCCGCCGAAAGTTATTCCAAGCGGGGCGCCATCGCGAGAGCGAAAAGCCGCCAGAGTTTACGGCTCCACGTTGGCTGCCACTGTTGCGGTGCCGCCTGCACCAATAATACATTTGCAGGTCGGGAAGCGAAGCTCTCGGGTGCCGATGACTGAAGCCCGAAAAGCCGAAAAGGCTTAACCACTCCGCCCATGACTTTCTTCCTGCAGCGCAAAATGGGATTATGCGTAGGCCAAGCACGAACTCTCCACCAAATGTCCGTCTCTCTTGCGAGCATAGCCCCAAACAGTAAAAAAAAAAACAGTAAGGGTAAATGTCTAAAAGCCTAGCAAGTTATAGGTGGCGTAGGGGCTGAGGGTGGTGAGTCAGTCGCCGCTTGACAGGAATCGGAGCGTGCCAGAACAGCTCTGAGAGGCCATTTGCGCAGGAAACAGCACAGGAGGACAGAGCATTCACGCAGTTTGGATATTCCTAATGAGGATTGGATGCAAGGCGCATCCCATTGTCAGAGGAGGACTGACCAACTCCGCATGCTTTACCCTGGTATTCCTTTACCAGTTGTTTTTTTTTTTTTTCTGTTTTTTTTTATTTTTTTTTTTTTTTTGTATTTTCCTTGCATAGCACTCACGGCGCGCCCATCCGAAAAGTTCTCCTGCGATATCGAATGACACAACATGAACTCCTGGTTCTAACTTCGCCAATCTTGGTGCAAGCCCTTCTCAGCATTAGATTTTAGCCTTCCTGCTTCGCTAGATCTCCAGCCCCTTTCTCACACTTTCTGGCGCTGGGCGCCCGCTTCTAGCCACGTCGACGACTTCGCCCGAGGCACGTTTAGAAAGCGCTTTTTTGCGGCGCGGCTAAAACCATCACCCGCTCACATCGCGGATTTCCGAGGGCCTAAACGCTGCCCCAGAACTCGAAGTGTCGAACAAGTTTTTTTCTACAGGGTGGGGCAAAATTACTGGTGCACTAAATTTTCAATGGCATTTTGACAATAATTCTCACAAATCAATTCTAATTATCAATATTATTTACTACAAACATGACAATACAAAAAATGTTAATGCTTCTCAAAATGATCTCCTTTAGCCTTCACACAGTCCTTCAGACGTTCGACAAATGCTTCGCATGTGGCACGCAGGTACTGGTCATCGATTTCGTCCCAAGATTTTGAAAGCGCCGCCTTAAGAGAGTCCAAGTTTGGATGTCTGGTAGAACACGCTTTGCTCTCCAAGATGGACCACACAGAGTAATCCATCGGGTTTAGATCAGGAGAACTGGAGGGCCATTCGTCGTGTCTGATGAAGTCGGGCAGGTGCTCGGCGCACCACTCCTGGACCATCTTTGCTTTGTGTGCTGGAGCAGAATCCTGCTGGAAGCACCAGTAGGCTTCTCCGAAATGGGAGTTGGCCCACGGCTTGAGAACTTCCTCCAGGATATTTTTGTAAACCTCTGCGTTGATTTTTACACCAGCTTCAACGAAAACAAGTGGGGTCTTCCCCGTAGAGGTGACTCCTCCCCAAACAAGAATGGACTGGGGGTGTTTCGCTCTTTCCTGGAGTCTTGCCTTGGTGGTAGCATCAGCAAGTGATCCTGCAATAATCCTCTCATTTTGGGAGTTGAAGGCTGGATTCAGAGTAAAAATCTTTTCATCACTGAAAACGATGTCTCGGGCGCGTGCCACCGTGAATCGCTGCAGCAACTTCTTGCATCTCTCCAATCTCCTTTTCTTCATAATGTCCGTCAGGAGTTGGCATTTCTGCAAGCGATAGGGGAACTTCCTTAGCTTACTTCTGACAATCCTCCTCATTGACCTCGCGCTTACTCCAACGTCTTTCGCCATCTGGCGCATCGATCTCCTGGCGTTCCTTCGAATTCTTTCTCTGACGAGCCTCACATTTCTCCGACTCGTAGCTGTTGTGGGACGTCCTCTTCCTTCCCTGTCCTCTTCGGTCTTCAGTTCTTTATAGCGTCGTACTGTATTCTGAACCGTCCCGTCCTTCGAGGTACGGAAAGGATCTTCACAATTTCTCTTGTTTGCTTGCCGTCGTTGTGAAGTTTGATGATCGCGCTCCGTAGGTCAGAACGACGGACCATTTTGTATTCGAGTACGTAGGAATTACGCAACCTCCAGGCAACATATCACAAGCGAGTGAAACAGGAAAATCTCCAAGAAGTGTTAAAAAATTCAAAACGTATAGGTGCACCAGTAATTTTGCCCCACCCTGTATAATGTTCTATGTGTTTAACCAACAGGGTCACTGTAGTAGATTTCGACCAAAAAGGCGCGTTACGGCAACGGAAAGGCAAGTTTACCTTCGCTGAAGTGGTTTCAAAATCGCCCTGGACGAGGTTGTTTCAGTAGAAACACATATTTGGCCATTCAAATAGTTTGTACTTATTTGTATTGCTCTTTTGTTTTATCTACGTGTTCTTGTAATGAGGAGAAAACGAGGGATGAAGTGAACAGAAGTCGATACGACCCCCCCCCCCCACCATCAGAGCTGTTACGTAGTATTTGATTCCGAGACCAGCTGACACAGGCCTGAAAAATCTCTGCCAAACTGCAGCAGATATAACCATTCTCAGCCACGTCGTTTGTGATTATGTTGCGGCATGGTCTATAGAACGAACCCAAGTAAACGGGAAGCAGTTGGGCATGCACGGAAATGAACGTAATGGGTGTGGCACAGGGTCAACCGTCACGTTGGACAATTTTCAAAAATTTTACGATCTTCCTTCTGGAGGGCCTCGATACGACCCCTCCTCCTACCATCAGCTGTTACTATAGTATTTGATTCTGAGACCAGTTGACACAGCCCAACTCCACCCACATTTCCTCCAAAATAGCCGTCGAGCGGGGTATATATCAACAGTGAAACGCAAATTTTTTTCTTAGCACTCACAAAGCGTAAAGCGTCACACTACGACCCCCCGTTGGTGTAGGATTGACGCTGCCTCCGACCTTGCGAATACGACCCCCCCCCCTTTTCGTCGGCCGAATACGACCCCCCTCGTTGGACTTTGTCCAACGGACGTTGACCCTGGCGTGCAGGGTGAAAATCGTGTCGAGGAAATAACCGCCTCTTTACGACCCCCCTCCAAAACATGGACTCTGATACGACCCCTTTTTGTCCTCTGCACATCCGGTTTCATATCAAAAAATGCTAGTTTCAGATGTGCGAGAGGGACGCAGCGCCGCTGCCACGCAAATGCGGCTTGATCCAAATGCTAGATTCAATTCTGCTCAGATTAGGTTCTCCTTCTTTCCTTTAAAGACATTTAACCTTTGCCACATTGGCCGGAAAGTAGAACATTGAAGGAGGTACTGCCCCTACACAGTTGAACAGTCTCGCGCTCCAGTATAGCGGCGCTAACTACCCGCGATCGCGTCGCGCGTGTGCTAGAGCGCGTAGTTGGAAAAGGTGGTAAATGTCCTATTCAAGGACTATAACTTTCTTCATTGATAACCATTTCAAAAAGTGAAGGCAGCTTTTGAATGCGCACAACTTCTAGTTTTTGAATTGTGCTGAGCGTTTTATTAAGCGCACCTATTTTCGAGAGTGGGAGACGTCGAGGAATTGTCGAGGAAATGAAATTTACATAACGAGTTCCCATCTCTTTGGAACGCAGTAGGTCTTCATTCAATGGCAATTGCTTTGAAAATCGGAGGAAAGCGTTGTAAAGTAGAAGATTTACTCTCCTTTGAGAGGTACTCGGTTATTTGAAACCTAGGATGGCGAGAAATCTGTGTGAGAATGATCAGAAGATGGTTTCAAAGCACTCGAAACTCTATTACTCCCTTGCCTAGTGGACTGTAGGCCAATCCGAAGGCATTCCGCAATACTTATTCGCAAGATTTTACTCACGTGCTACCAAATTCGAAAAGTTGCTCTGGAAGTACGTCTGCAAAGTCTCTGAGTTAACAAGGCCGGCGCAGTGTGAACTCCGGGAGGGAGGGAGGGCGTGAGCAGGTTCAAAGCTACCAGTAGAACTTTTCGAAAATTTCCACAACCTCCCTCTTCGAGGGTCTTGATACGACCCCCCTCTGTGAACGTGTCTGTATGGAAGCATTAACATTACATATCGACGGCGGAGAAACACCGGGGCGCGTGAGTAGTCCCCGTCTTCCCCGGTGTTCCTGCTCCAATCAAATAAAAGCTCAATGATTATGCCTCTTTCGGGGGATATAAATTCTTCCTTGAAAGTTGATTTAATAAAAACCTTTAGCACGTTGGTACTTTTTTCCATGCAAATGCGACTTTTTAACCTTCAAAAGATCATAACTTCCTTCAAAGTCATCAATTTGGGAAACGAGTACGACAAACTTCAGAGTTTAAACATTCTAAGAAGCACTCAAACTTATCTAAAAAAATCATCGATCTTTAGATGAGTCCCGTTGGGACCTTTTTGGGTAGTTTGTGAGACTACATATTTTTCTGGAACCGCGCGAGTTATCAATCCAAACGATCACAACTTCCTTTAAACTGATTAATTTGGAAGGCTGAAGCCAACATGACAATTTTTGTAAGTTCAAGCTTTCTAAAGAGTGCTAAAACTTATTCAAGAGTCACCGATTTGGAAATTAGTTCCGTTGGGACTTGTTTTTGTTTGGAGGGGCACTCATCTGGCCATCTTCGTAAAATCAGGGTTTTAGGTTTCAGTGTTCGTAACTTCTTCAAAACTAATTTCGAGTAAAACTTTGAGAGTGTTAGAAACTAGGAGTATGCGCTTTCGAAAATTCACTCAAGCCTTCCAGCCTCAAGGAAATCCTCCAAAAAAATCTCTTTTTAACAATTTTCTTTTCCTTCGAGAAGTCTGTCTATCGTACTACTGCGTTTTCTTCGTTTCACTCGTTTTTCAATCACTCCAGAAACATCGGGATCCTTCTGGTACAGTTCCTCGTCAGTGATAATACTCGAATTTAAGAAAAAAATCTTTGTTAACTAATTCTTCGTCATGGTGTTGCGCCGGCGGTGCACTGCGCTTTCTAATTCAGCTGATGCATTTTTTGAAAGTTGATATCGATTTCGACCTGCGATACCCTGTACGACCCTCCCACATCGTGGACCATACGAACCTTCTCGTTAGTAGTAGTACCAACATAAGGTTGACCCGTAACATTGCGGCAGATTCACAAAAACGTTTATTTTAGGACCTGAACTTTAGATGAGAAGAGAGAATTCAAGGTTCTTGAGCAATGCTCATTCTCTCCGGAGTTCGTCCCTCTCCGTTAGGCTCAGTCTCAGTGACCTCTCTACAGACTGCCCCCCCCCCTGCTGCGCTCAAGGCTACTGCAGCATGCCATGTTCTGGTTGTCCGAATTAGGCTCGTGAAACAAATTCTGATGGGCGTGCCTATCGAATTTTACTGCTTTCACGGTCCCAGTTAATTATCTTCTGGAGATTTCAGATCTCACAGTGGAAGTATTCTTTGTTCTGGGCATGGAATCCGATTCTCAGAAGCTCTTTGAAATAAAAAAAAACAAATGAGCAATCTAACTGCGCGGCAGTTTTAGTCAATGTTGTTGACGACATGGGAGGTCAACACCGGCGAAAATTTGCTGGGGTAACCTCTGCACGTCGGCTACTCACTCGGATGTTGATACTTGATTTCGAGTGTCAACAACAACAACAACAACAACAACGAAGCGACTGGTTAGCGACCTTTTGCTACCCTTCGCTCAAAGTTTTTCTAATATGTAGGCTGTTACTTGCCGGCAACCCTGTAGATGACGCTGATTGATGTGATGATTACCTAGAAAAGGTGGAACAAATCTTCAGAAAAACCCCAAAGAATGCGCCCCCATCCTTTCGAGGGACATGAACGTCAAAGTTAGTCGATTTAGCGAAACGAGAATATTATTGCAAGTATATAATAATCGCGGACCTTTACCGACAGAAATGCTTACCAAGAGTAGGACTACGACGTGGAATAGGTTCTTTCGAAAAAGACGAGGTGACTGTGGACTTGGCGAGGACGTAATGGAATGGTTCATAATTCAGACCAGATTGATCCCCCGGCAACCGCCGATCTCTCCCTTCCAGGGTCAAGCGTGCGTTGAGGATCCTCGACAAGTCACAGGAGGGGGAGAACGGGTCGGATTGATGCAGTAGGATCATCACTGTAAGAGGACAAATATCAAGGATCGAATCGGTGCCATGGAAGGCCGGAGAGTTTTCAAGAATAACATCCGCCCGCATACAAATCCTCGTGATGATTCAGAGGTGTCTCGTATGAGTGTGAATTCCAAGTTACGTCAGAGTTTTATCACCGACACAAGTTAAAGAATCCGAAATTCGCACGTTTTCCAAGGGATATTTTATCTTTCAAGTGAGTCCTCGAATCTGAAGGGATGTGAAGCACACGGCGCATCCCAGAGTGGGCCCAGTTGTTGCGCGCGCTTCAACTACGGCTCTCTGGAGAAAAATCTCAATTCAGGAAAATCGAGAGAATTCTGAAAGTGTCCATGCGAAGTTTACAGGGAATCCACTACATATTCAACAAGAAATGCAGCCTTCAGCGTCAAATTCATAAGCATGTAATCGTCAAAGTTGAGATACGCTAAACATTTTACACTTTTGGAAGAAAAAACACGAGGATTCCGAATCTGCTCCTACTCTGTTATATAATCGTCCCTGAAAGGAGCTATAGTCGTTGAAATAGTGCCAATGCAGCGAAAAGTATACAGGGTGGCTACTAAATATTGGCGCATGGTTAATTGACCATATTTCCAAAAAGAGAATCTATTAAATCTTCAGAGGTTTATCTTTATATACAGTAGAACATAACAATTCATTACTAGAGAAGATGCTCGGAAAGAAGTCCTCCGGCGGCGATACAGGCTTCAAGTCTCTTCTCAACTGACATCACCGTGGGCCGCAAGCAGTTTTCGTCGAGTTACTTCAACGCTTCCTCCTAGGAAGCCTTTCAGGAAGTCCAAACTTCGATGTTGCCTAGAAGGCATCTTCTGCTGCAGGAAGCCCCACACCGCAAAATCCATTGGGTACAATCGGGTGAGTTAGATGGCCAAACATCTGGTGACCAGTAACCTGGAAAATGGCGGTCACAGAACACCAGCGTAGATTTTGCGGCATGGGAGGAGCCTAGTCTTGCTGAAGAAGGCACTGACATTTGCTGGAGGTCGAAACAGTCCATGGAACGAGCACATCACGTAAAATTGTTTCCTGGTAGATCTGGGCGTTAATTTTGACGGATTTGTCCACAAAGACAAACGGTGTCTCGGTGTCGGAAGTAATTCCTGCCTAAATCATGACAGATTTTGGAAATCGGCTCCTTGTGTGCGCACGACGTCGAGCAGGATGCCTGCTAGCCGGATCCAACAATTGCCTGTCCTTTTGAGAATTGTGCGCCAATTCCAGTGTGATGATCTTCTCGCGTCACGTTGACGTCACTTACTTGCGGCCCACGGTGATGTCAGTTGAGAAGAGACTTGAAGCCTGTATCACTGCCGAGGGAGGCCATTTCGAGCACCTTCTTCAGTGATGCATGGATATGTTTTACTGTATATAAAAATAAACTTCTGAATATGTAATAGTTTCTCTTTGCAAAAATATGGTCAATAAACCATGCGCCAATATTTAGTAGCCACCCTGTAATACCTTTCGACGGTACTCGGGCAAAAATCCTCAACGTGGCCATTTTTCGAATACTGGACGTATGGAGCTGCTTTAGTAACCATTTGATAGAGAAAATCTTCTAGTTTTGTCTGCCATATCAACTTTTCGAATTTGACGAAAATGAAGCAAGTTATTGCTTCCGGAAAGTATAAAACTCATGCATTTTCCTCGTTAATTGGTCTAAATTTGTTATTTCTTATAAATTTTTGTAATTTAATA
Organism: Ostertagia ostertagi; assembly: GCA_036418205.1. Taxonomy (NCBI): domain Eukaryota; kingdom Metazoa; phylum Nematoda; class Chromadorea; order Rhabditida; family Trichostrongylidae; genus Ostertagia; species Ostertagia ostertagi. The sequence goes on along the minus strand of MU868806.1, from coordinate 40,552 downwards.
CTGATTAGAAGTGCTCCTCACAAAATTTCCATATCTGCTTTATAT